>BSBK01005368.1:140000-265516 GCA_027943335.1 Chamaecyparis obtusa | reverse complement strand
ATATATATATATATATATATATATATACATATATATATATATATATATATATATATATATATATATATATATATATATATACACACACATATATATATATATATATATATATATATATATATATATATATATATATATATATATATATATATATATCTATCTATCTATCTATCTATATCTATATCTATAAAACAACTAAAATCTTAAAAAATACATCCAATTTCTTATAGATTATCTTTTTACATTTTTTTTAATATATGGTAGATAATTTATTGAAATTTTTACGTCAATTTTTCTAACTCTATTTTTCTAAAATTGCATTGCCTTTCATTGCCACATACCCTAGTATTTTCTAATTTTTAGTAAATTACATTTTTGGAGGTCTTGAGAGCATTTTCATCCTTTGAGACTTTGAAAGGTCCCTTGTGAGTGTTGTCGCATATTATGCACCATCTATTGTATTTTGAAACCATGATTCAAATCATAAACACACCATCTAGTTACACATAACATGAACCATTTCTCAATTTATATTATAAATTAAATGAATTATCATTTCACATTTTAGTCTTATGTCAAAATATTGAACAAAATTAATTGACCATACATTATACAAACACAAGTTTAACTTTTCATCACTTCTTAATTAACATGAATTCTCACTCAATTTCTGTTATCAATTAAATGAGCTTTAGTTTTATAGTAGTCCTAATTCTCTAAATATAAATGGGAGATTTAAGAAATAAAATGTACTATATGACCTACAAGTTATAAAACAAAATAGAAATTTAAAAATAATGATGTTCTTGGTATTACTCTAAATTAGTAATTATTCTTTTGACAAAATATTTACTATTCGTGCTATTAGAGAGAAATAAAAATATTTACCATTGACCATCGCAAGTGGTTAGATAAAATGCATATAATATCATTTAATTTCAGAAAAATGTATGCCACAACATTGAGTAGCATCACTGCCAAACAATAGAGTTGATTGAGAAATGCATTAATAGAGCATTTGTAATTTCTATGAATATAACAATTAAAATGTGTTGTGTTGCATTTTATCAAGTTTTGACAACTCCAATACTATTTCATTATAGTTTGTCAAAAAATATCTAAGTATGTATCTCAATTGAATTGTATACTGACATTTTGGAAACCCTACATTCTTCAACATACTTTTTCAAGTGACAAAAGAGAAATGGTGTGTGTATGTGTATGTATTGGTGTGTGTGGTGGGTGGGTGTGTGCACATACATGCATTTTTGTATGCATACAACTGTACATATTTTATATGGACAATAGCTAATTTTCTACAATGAATGGAAATCATTTTAATCTATGAACCCCTCCCCCTCCCCACTAAAAAAAAAGAGTCATTTTTATATATTTATAATTTATCAACAGATTTGTGACTATGGGTGCGTGTCTATTCAAATAAATCTAAGTATTAAAAATGGGTATATGTTCTCTTACTTTATTATACAATCTTCTAATAACACCACTTATACGTACTTAAAACATTTTTTCAAGCATGATTTTTTAATTTTTTCTAATGTTATTCATTTCAAAATTGAATAAATTTAATTATATTACAATTTGCATTGCTTTAGTAGAAATGGATGTTATTGTATAAGATATTTTAACAATCAAATGACAAAATTTCATTTTCTTAGAAACAATGAAAATAAAGACAACACAACCACATGTGATAACATATTGAGCTCATGATAATCAAGACTAGAAAAAATTAAATACTAAGGAAACTTCTAGAATCCTCCTTTATTCTCACACACACACAAGAAATCTCAAAATGACTAACCCTTTTAACTTGTCTCTCATATTTTTATTTATAAACAACCTCTTCATAAGAGAATTTTATCACATAATTTTATTTCAATTCCAAGAGTTAAGATAACACATTTCTTTTGAATGAAACGTAGGTTAAATGCCTAGTAGTCTACAAGAGAATTTAGTGAATCTTAGATTTTGGTAAGATGTATTTTAAAAAATAATTAATGCTATAAAACATTCTTGAGAAAATGAGAAACAAGTTATATTATCAAACTTTCCTAAGAAAATCAAGATCAACCAAAGTAAAGCTACAATAAGTTAACTATGCACATATTCAAAATATATCATTGTGTCTTTATTTTCATTTTCTTAGAAACAATGAAAATAAAAGACAACACAACCACACGTAATAACATATTGAGCTGATGATAATCAAGACTAGAAAAAATTAAATACTAAGGAAACTTCTAGAATCCTCCTTTATTCTCACACACACACACACACAACAAATTTCAAAATGACTAACCCTTTTAACTTGTCTTTCTTATTTTTATTTATAAACAACCTCTTCATAAGAGAATTTTATCACATAATTTTATTTCAATTCTAAGAGTTAAGATAACACATTTCTTCTGAATAAAACATAGGTTAAATGCCTAGTAGTCTACAAGAGAATTTAGTGAATCCTAGATTTTGGTAAGATGTATTTTTAAAAATAATTAATGCTATAAAACATTCTTGAGAAAATGAGAAACAAGTTATATTATGAAACTTTCCTAAGAAAATCAAGATCAACCAAAGTAAATCTACAATAGGTTAACTATGCACATATTCAAAATATATCATTGTGTGATTACTAACAAGGAGACCCAAAATAAAAACTCATAAATCATCCACCCACATTATTCTTCAAATAGAAAGTCCTTCAAAGCAACCTCCTACTAAAAAAAAAGGCCTATTGCATTATAATATATAATTTCAAAGAAAAATGCTATAAGAGTATGTAATTTGCAAATAGCACCTTTACGACCACTACCCTGCCTTTTTTTCATTTGCAATATTTAACATTATCTACCTGAAGTGAACCTAAAAATTGCACTTGTGAAGCTTGACTAAGCATTTTTAAAAATTTGTTAATATTTCCTTGATTCTCAATGACTATATATAGAGACGCTCCACCAAATAATTCAAATGCACCATTTCTTATTCTTTTATCCTATCTACATTCTTATATACAATAAATGTAGCAACCACTATTAAAATCATAATCACACTCAAGAAAGACTAAATGCAGAGGAAACAATTCTTGTATATTGTCCCAAATTCAAAATCATATAAATCATGACTTTGTATGATGATTTTATAGTTTGTTTTTTTATGACTCAGAGGTATCCCAACAACCCGGTCCATCACTCAACCTAGCTTACCTTGGGCTTACTTGCTGCCAAGTTGGGGTCAGGAAGGGGTGAGCTAAGGCGAGACTAGTCATCAGGGGATGTACCAGGCCACTAACAAGCTAGGTGCATTAGGTGAGTTTGGGCATGGAGTCAAACTCATGACCACTAGGGAGCCAACACAAGACCCAAGCCAACTTCACTACTCATGTGGGCATGACTTTCTATGATGATAATGCAATCCTTTCCATCAACTTATTTAGCAAAGATCTAGAATTCAAGCATCCAAATCCTCAAATTAAGGTTTAAGCTCCCTAACAATGTAATCAACAAACCAATCAGACACATTTAGCTATACATTAGCCTTTTCACTTCATGAAAGTGGCCTCCCTCTGATGTGACCTCTTCTTGAAACTTCTTCTTTTCACCACCATCCTTCTTACCTCTTACCTAAGAAGCTAAGACCATTGACAAACCTCAAAATTAATTTTTAAAACATAAAAGAAAATCTACCTATCATAAGATAGAAAATTAAAAAAGACCCCCACTTTCTAATGACTACTTTATTTTCACACACATGGAAAATGATAATTAACAAGTGAAGAAATGATTTTACCTTACTTAGAAGCTATAACCCTAATGATTATAAACGACACACTTAATTAAAATAAATTGGATTAGCAAGGCAAGAAAATGCCATTTATCTCTCAAAAAAGTTGAACATCCAGCAAATGCGACCTAAGTAGAATATGTGGGTTCGTACAGCTATAATCGTTAATATAGAAATATGCACATGATAGAAGTAGAAATAGAAATCGAAATACAAATGCGCGGTCATCTTGCTGGATTTATTGAAAGCTAATTCTTGGACAGGTATGGGACAGTTGCATATTGGTCAAACTTGTGGCTTTAATTACAGAACAGTATCATCAACTTCCTTCCGTGACGTCTGACAATTTTCAAAGCTTGTCTCTAATGTCGGAAGAGTGAATAATATTATCAATTTAATGTATGACAGCGACAAAGCTCGTGTTGCATTTGATTCGCTAACCCCGGCATCCAGCTGGTTCTTTATAAAATAAATGGTAATCATAATAAAATTGATCAATAGTAACTCTATTTCATTAGCGCAGATGCAGGTCAATTTGTAAGATTAGTGAGTTATACTATGAAGACGAAAACTGAAAGCTCACTGAAAAGTTGATTTAATCCCTAAGGTGCCTAAGTCCCTGTAAGGGTGATTAAGAAACCCTTTGGTGCGGTTCTTTCTTTTTCATGGAAGCGCGGGGAGTATATTGGTAATTGTGCTATAAATTTTTTTAAATGTGGGCTTCTTGGTACAAAAGTGGTTGCGATTGAATGTAAAGCGTTTTTAAAGCCTTCTCTTTTTCCGTTGTGCACTAAACCCATGTTCAATTTTTTTACGTCTTCATTACTTTCCCTATTGAAGCTAAACTCCCTCTATAAAAAGAAAGAGATAGATTAGATTGTTTATAGGCGAGGAGACATTGCAAGAAACAATTTTAAAGCATAAAGATTTTTATGTACATCGACTTAATCATCTATTGCAAATATTTTATGTCTAAAGTATTGGAAACACATCATCATTCATGTCTTTGATCAGCTAGTTGAAGAATGCAAGAGGGTGAGATATTTTTCAAATACTGAAAACTTACACATATAAGGCTTTTCGTTAATTATTTTGTGAAATTGAGGCATGAGAGGAGAAACTTCATTATAAGAAAGTTAAGTTTGTAGAATTAAAATAAGATAGAAAATAAAAAGAAAATAGTTTAGTTTTTTAATTCTATTGCTTGTGATGATTTTCCACCAATTTGATAATATATCATTTTTCACTCTAAATTCATCTTACCTATGTACTAGAATATATACAAAGTGTTACAATATTGAGTGAATTAAATTGTAAAGGCTTGCATTTGCATCATGTTTTTCACTTCCATGTTCCATTTAAACTATAATATTTTACATTTAGTTTTCCAAACAACTCTCATTAAAGAAGAGATTTGTAATAAATAGTTACTCCTTTAACACCTTTTAACTATCACCAATGAAAAATTAAAGTTTTTCTTACGCTTAGGAATAAAGGTCTATATAGGAAAATTATGGCTACCAAATTTCAGATGATTAATAATGAGGCTAAGGTAAAATGGTAAAAAAAACACAACTAAATCGAAAATTAATCAAACTTGGTTGTTCTTATTCGATGATATGAATGGGATATATACAAATGATGTGTTGCACAATTCACATAATTGTATAATAGTAGTAGCTAGACTATTATAAATAACAATGTAATACATCTAATATTTGTTATCCCAACTCTAGGTTTCACTTAGCCAAGGGACCTCCCCTTAAGGATTGCATCAAAAAACTTGTTTACATAAAATGAATACATGTATTTGAGAAGATGTCTCTTTGAAGAACCAAATCTTGAATCAAGTGGAACTCCAAATTTCCTCATGACCCTCATCAAGGTGTAGTTTTGGGCTAAATCATTGAGCTCTTGATCTTGAACTCTCAAATCATAGACACTGAATTATTCTCAACAACAATCATCCAAATTTTCTTTTAACCATTGTAATGGTGATAATTCTCAAACATGTTATAATGAACTCTTTGGGAAACCATCCATACTTGATCTCTTTATCAAACCCAAAACCAATCTCCAAAACATAATCTTTACAATACATGTATTATTCAAGTAATTCAACATTAACAAACAAGGCAAAAATGAAATTATGAAAAAAAGTTAAAAATTATTCTCATGAAAAGCACCATCTCAAAGAAAGATTCTATATTGAAATGATGGAAATTCCTTCACCCTCTTGTATTGTCAGCCTACAAATCTATCCAATGAGCTAATCAATGATTTGTCTTGGCAACATGTTGTCTTTTATCTTTCTTCTTTATTGTATAACTATTCGAGGATTCATTCTTATTATCTTCAAAATAATAAGGTAAGGATAGAAGGAGATCATTCACTAACAAGACTATTTTACAAAACTGGTATGTTGGCACATTTAGACAAAGAGGTGTGGGAAGTTACAAAACAAAGCTAGAGACAATTTCATAAGATGCCATAAATACCAATTTTAATCAGTTTTTTAATGAAATATATCTCTTTGTATAAATTGAAACAAAACTAATGAAAACCAAGTAGGTCAAAAAACTAAGTGATGCCTATCTATTACTAGAGTTGGTAATAGAAATCAAACCAGTGACTCATTGAATAAAACTATAGCTAGACTACTTATCTAATTTCTAAGGAAATAATGTAGCATGGGGCACAACACTAGAGAAAGTGGAATGAATACTATCACAAACATGTGTCAAAGCCTTGGATACCCAAAGCATGATATAGGGAGTACCACGTTGATTCAAAAAACCCTACCATTTCGGGCATAAAGAAATCAATATTAAATTTGTTTCTGACAAAACAGCTACGAAAACACATTGATAAGATTGATGCAAACTCATTCATTTTTATTCAATGATATCCATAGAGTTGTATAAATTTTCCATTTTTGGCATGTCAATGATCCCCTCTTAACAATTTAAAATCTATTCATCTTTAATTAAAACTTTCAAAACTCTTAATTTATTCATAGTTCTTCAATATCATTCATGTAAATGAGTTATCAAGAGATCATCGACCAAATGAAGGGAAAGATATAATACATGCACCCATCTACTACATAGGTCCTAATGTTTGTCATATGATTTTGTCTTATCTTTTCCATAAATATGTTGAAACTTGCAACCAGCTGCAATACTCTTCAAAACTTCTTTCATGAATTTCACAAACTTTTACACTTGATTGTTGAAGGCGTGATTTTTTCATTCCTTACTTCAAAACTGATCTCCTTTGCTTATTGTTTCTAGAGGTTTAATTTCAGAAATTATTTATGTTAAAAGGCATATCAATACAGATGAATGAATCATTTACACCACCAGACTATGTTTATGCCTAAATTCTCATCACATATCACTACAATATCCAACTTTGCCTTCCTTATAGGCCCACACATTACTAAAGCGCCAAGTGAATCTCCTTTCTTCTTGAAAATAGTGCCACCTATCTGAGAAATTCTTTTTTTCCTTCGAGGGTTGAGCATCGGGACAAAGCATGTGGAAAATGATGATGTGTAAATTTGATGAAAAAGCATTAAATTTCATCTGGATTTATCATGTTTCTCTATATGCTTTCACTACAAGCATACATATACTTTGATATCTATCGATCCATAGAACTTCAAAATCTTCAAATAGTTCAGTGACCTCTCCTTCAAACTTGAGTGAATCTCCTCTTCTCATGCTGCACATAATAAATAAATTGCTTTCTATGAAATGCAACACGCATTTGGGTAACGTGAAGTGAATTGAAACATTTGTGTTCTAATGCACAACTCATACCATTCATTGAAGATCTCTTTCAACTTTCACCTTTCTATTACTATATCTTCAATCATTTGAATGTCACTTACCATCCATGATATGTTAGAAAGTAAAGTGCATCAAAATAATTGAGAGGGGGTGAATCAGTTATCATATAATACAAATTTTATCACCATTAACATATTTCAACCATGTAATCAATGTAAGAAACAACCATACAAAAATAAACATACACAATGACACAAAAACACAAGATATGTTAACTAGGGAACCTCTTGATCAAAGAGTAAACCACAGTGGGAATGATGCCCACAAAAGATGTACTAATATGAAAATTCCTTGTGAGAGGATGGAATCTGTTAGGAGTCTTATGAAATACATTCAGTACATATGAGTCCCTGTTAGGAGACTTTGAATCCTTGTTAAAAGATTCTAACCTGGTTAAGAGTTATGGAAGATAGAAGGATCCACTATCCAAACAGCTTCAAGGGCAAGATCACTGAACACACTGTCCAACTGATCTCTATATTACTCAACATAATAATACCAAATAATTACTGATCTCAACAACTTATCTTTTCTCCTCTGACTATGTCAAACCGCACCAACTGCTTCACTAGATCTCAATACCAGATCTCTGCAATTCACATATCCTCTTACAATTCTTTCTTTTTCACATATCACACATTCATATTACAATTAAGGAAAAAATCCTTCCTTTATAACACACTCAATTAATTAAAAATGAGTCGGCATACAAGGCATAACCAATTACAAAATATAAACCTTTACACATTACATAATATTTTCACAATTACATAAGACTGTCAGCTTCTTAATAGAATAAATCTTCACACATGCGACCTTTGACCACGTTGTCTCATCCAGGTCACCACCAAAGATACTTCATCAATTGTATAGCTTCATATGCCTAGATTATATCCTGATTAGGAGATATCATCCAGTTACCACAAATCGCTTCTCAGGAACTCTGTCTGAATATTGCTTTAGCTGAATTACACATAACTGTCATAAATAATTGAATTTCCATATGCATTTTTGAACATGATCTCAAGACATAATATAGAGTAAGTCCTCAACTCCACATAGCTTCATCTACAATATGCCACGTGCGCTAATTCAAACAATGTTTTCTTCTTTGCTAATCTCTAGTAGATCACTGTGTTGACATCAATGACAATCACAGTCATGAATGGAACTGCAACTATTACAGAATGACTATGAATACTCCCCCATACGATATATTTAGCATTCATTCCTAACATGATAATTCACCAGATCGAACAATGATCATAATTAAGTGAGGCTCTTCAATTTAAGGAGATATTTAATCAATTTTATCTTTAATAAATTGTAATGACCTTTCAATTTTGGGTTGTCCATTTAGCTTCTAATGAAGAATTCTTTGAAAATTTATAAATAAACCCAAAATATGATATGGACATACATCTTGTTTGGTGAGATTGTCAAATTACAACAGCTCTCACCTATGGAGTTCATGGGCATACATCTCACCAAGGAGGTTGCCCAACTTCTATGAACTCTAGCATACAACTCCTCCACGAGTTTGCCCAAACTAGATTGATTCACAGGCATAAAAATCTCTTGTGAGTTTGCCCAAATTGAATTTATTTGCATACATACATCCCACTTATGATATTTTCCAATTTGTATAGAGTTTTCATATTATAAATAAAAAGAAGTTTTATATTGTCTTTTATGTTCTTACAACACCGTAAATTTTATTATTAGTATTGTCCTCTGAATCCATAAAATAATTCATATCAATTAATTTAAAATGCATAGGTATGGGGACATGCATCACACTAATACCATTTGATAGAAAATGGTTAGAACTTGACTTATCTTATTTGTTAATATGAGAATATATACAAAGGATATTTGCATAGTTCAAATAGTTGCTTTATAGTTGTAATTGCACAGTCAAATGGTCAAAACATGATTGATCTTATTTTATAATATAAGGAGGGTATATACAAATGATATTAAGCATAGTTTAAATAGTTGTATTAGAATTATAATTACAGACCAATAAATAACAATATAATAAAAATCATAAATATTTTGCAAACATAATCAAGTCTTCAAATTTTTTGTCTTATAGTTTCTCCTAAACTTTCCTTAATATTGAATCCTTAAAATACCTAGTGAAGTTTGGAAAACCTTTAAAAACATCTTTAACATGATATATGAAATGAAGTGTCATGAAATAGAAAATGGTCTCATAAGTGTAAGGAATAGGACCCTCGATACTCCACAATAATTTTTTGCTAATTTTAAGTCATGGGGATTATATTTGCAAGAATTTTCATATCATAATTTATTTTGTGTGAAATAGAAGAAGCTAAATGGCTCTACTTCACAACCATTAGTATGAGAATTAACTCATCATAAGCTATCACTAAAGATGTCGACTGAATCTAGGGTTTCAAACCTTGACTAGTAGGTGAAGATCTCGGTTGTGAGAGGTTCCCATTTTGTGTGGACTCACACTCCTTGAGCCACTTCTAAAGTTTATTCTCAACCACCTTCTTTAGGCTACTCTCATAGGCCTCCTAGGAAAACAAATTTTAGTGATGGAGGTTCCTAAAAAAGTTGGGTGATTCTAGGGGAATCCTACCCTGTTTGTTTAGCTAGCCTCATATTTCTTGCAAAATAGTTTATCCTCTCTTTTGGATGAGGATGAAAATTAGGTGGTTGAATCATGAATTACATCTAATGGAATGTAAGAGGTCTAATAGACCTAACTAGGAAGTATTCCATTAGGGATACTTGTCAACATTTTCCTATTCTAACAAACCTTACTAGAAAATATTAGGGATACTTGTCAACATTTTCCTAGTCTTGATATTTTTTTTTCAAGAAGTTAAGCGTGTTGCATTCATGCTATCTATTGTATGTCATGTTATTTGGTCAGATAGCCTTTTATTTTCTTGTAAAAAAGCAGCTAGTATGGAAGGAGTTGTTACTCTCATTTATCCTCAATGGCATTCTTCTATTGTTGATAATATGTCTAATCCCATGTAGGTAATATTTTGGGTCCTCATGTTAGTCGACAATCATTATTTTTGGATCATTAATGTTGATGCTCCTAGTGATGTCATGGAGAGATCTCAATTATTGTATTTTGTTATTGATTCTCTACCACCTACAACTTGGGTCATGTGTGGGGATTTCAATATGGTTGAGCTTGCATCTTACAAAGAAGGCATTCTACCTTTTCAATGCATAAGTAGAAAACATGAGGCCTTGTTTAACATGCACAATAAATTACACCTTTTTGACCCCAATGTCAATCCTTGTCATCGTCATTATATTTAACACACTTGGTGCAACTTCTGAGATGGCCTTGATAGAATTTTTTAAAGGTTTGATCATGCAACAAATCTTGGCTCAATCTTTTTTTCCTTTGGAAAAAATTAAGATTTACTTGTTGTACCTCTTTTTGAGGTCATTTTATTAGACCACGACCCCATCAAGTTCACCATTGAATGGCAAATAACTCAGAGGTGTCCTTCCAAAATCAATCTTTTTAACATTTCGTTTATGAATTATATGTTGGAAAGTTGACTATGCTATTGTATATGACTATAATTAAGTGTTTTCATTATGGAAACAAAGTCATATGGAGTTTTGGAGTCAGTGCACTTACTCATAAGATTAGAAAAATAGCTAACTACAGAAGACTAGACAGTCAACAGATCACCAAATGAATAGAGCATCAGCGCACGTGCGTATGACCAAATTATGGAATGAACCCTTGAAGATAAGTTTCTGAGTATGTAATCATGATAATTATAAGAGCGCATGATCATATGAGTTAGTATGAAGAAGTTACAGCCAGATAAAGTGACACAGAAAGTGAGCAATAGAACAAAATAGAGCATGGAGCCGACTATTGCTATTTTGGTTAGCGTGTATAATATTGTTTTGTAAAGGCTATGTACCTATTGTATTTAGGTTATAGACATCTTAATATCATTGTATGTAAACACACTTGAGACAATTCATTTGGAAGTGTTATATGTAATAGGTTTAAGGTCGACTTAGTGAATAGTTTTGTTTGCGCATATAAATCAGACATGCACCTTTGTATTTAGTGTAATAGATAAAATATGGATGGGATCCTAGAATAATGGTTTGCACATAAAAGAGACCCCAAAGCCAATATTTTATACTTACATGGAATTGTATTGCTATGGGATGTAAATATAGATGATTAATATTGAAATGAAGAAATAAAAGTACTTACCTATGAAAAATAATTGGCTGAAAACCCTATCAAATAGTCTTAGAAACTGTTGATTACTAAGGAGCTAAACCGAAATTGTGAGATCTACAAAACCTAGAAATATTTTTCTTTCTGAGGGTGGGTCATCCTTGACCCAGATAGCGGGGCAAGGTCTTACCTCGGGGAAGGATCCTACCCCTCACTAAAGGTTGTCTTTGACTGAAATTATGTTCATGGATCCTAGAAGTTTGATGAAAAGGGTATCCAAATTTGCACTTTAATTCTCTATCCCGCACCTGTACTTATAAGAAAAATGGTTTTGTTGTTTGGATGAGGGGTTTGCCTTAGTCAAACCCTAGTTTGGAATCAACCTTAATAATGGAATTGAAATAGAGAATGCTAGCAAGTAGTAGAAGTAGATCTAACAATGAAGCTATGAAATTCAATAGATATGCCATTATATTTGAAATGTAAACAAGTATATTGTTATGAAAGCTTGGACATAACATTAAAAAATGTAAATCTAAACCTCCATTGTTGTATGCTTGGAATCCACCTTGACGGAAGAATGAATGTATCTTGAAGATGAAAAAAAGGATCTTGAAGGAAGATCACACCATCATGATGGCTAGATCTAGGGTTTTGAATGATGAATCTTCAATACTTCAACCAAATCCTTTCAAAGGCTTGAATTCTTGAATCCTTGATCTTCAATGGAGAAATTGAATGGAGAAGAGGACTTGAATTCTTGAATGGAAGATTTCTTGAATGCTTTCTTAATCTTCTTTCTTGCGAGCTTGAGATATTGTGAGATGAGATGAGATGGATAAAATGAGAGAGGAAGGCTTCCTTTTATAATGATCTAGGGAACACACTTCTAGAGAGGCCAACATTGGAGAATTAAATCCCAATTAACCTTAACCCCTAGAAATGGACCTAGATTAAATAAAATTTAAGATTTTATCATTTTGGAGATCAAAACAGTCGACCTGGAAGCGGGAAAATAATTCTTTCCAAAACTCGACATTCAGAAATCATGGGATCTTGAAATTTGGACCTGGGGTCAGGGACAAGGTAGTCCCCACCCTAGGTCAAGGTCAAGGTCATCCCTGACCTAGGTTAGGGACTAGGTCACCCTTGACCCTTCAAGTTGTCCTTGACCTTGAGGTCAAAAACCTCAGGATCTCAGTCTAGAATGCCAGAAAAATGTAGGCAAAAAGTGGAAAATAGGGCAGAAGCAGGGGAAAAGCTAGATCTAAGCTGAGGACCCATTCAAGGTGCTTGACATGACCCAAAAACACCTACTCAGAGGGCTAAATGCTCTTAAAATGGAAGTGCTTCCATTTCAAGATGATACATTAAACCCCCACTTTAGCAAGAGTATGGATTCAATGCAAACTCTTGGTAAAGGAGAAGAAAGAAGAGATCCAAATGTATTTGCAATGAGATAAAATAACACTTAGCTAAGGACACAAGCCTCCAGGCTAGGGATTCTAACTCAACATACATGCACGAGGGTGCAAAAAGAGAAAACCAAAAGAATAGGGGTTAGTACCAAAACAAACCCAAATCAACTAGTAGAGGAAACCTTGCTAAGAAATATTTCTCATACTAATATCATATTTGGAAAGCTATCATAAAAGCATAAATGATTACATAATAAAGACAAGAGAAAAACTATAAATAACATAGCTTCATGATCTAGTCCTACTAGAATGAAAGTGAAAAGAGAGAAAGGAGAAAGTGATTACCTCACCCTGTAAGATGCCCACCTTATCATCAATCACCTTGGAGGGATAGCCCAATAGGTAGCAAGACCTGATAGTTCACCCAAAAAATGTTCTTTGTAATTGTAATGCGTCTACTGATGACTTTTGGAATACCCATAGATCCACCTTCTTGTATCACTATGAATATGAAATTCATGTCTCCTCAAGATTTAGCAACTTATGTGTGTTACCTTCGAAAGATTTAGCATATTAGAAATGCATGTCTCTTGAGGATCTAGCAACTTATGTGTGTTACCTTCCAAGATTTAGCATATTGAAAATTGTCCCTTCAGGATTTAGCAACTTATGTTTGTTACCTTTCAAGATTTGGCATGCTGCAAAACATAAGGTTAGAACAAAAATACATAATATAGAGCAACGAAGGCTGTATATATGCCCCCATCCTTAAGATGGAAAAAACATACTATTTTGACATGTTAAGGAAAGAAAAGAACAAGGATAAAGCCTTCTTCAACATCAAGACAATATCTATAGACAACACCCAGTCCAAGCCAAGAAGGTCACAGCTCCTATGAGGCCATGGAAGGGAGGAATGCAATGAGATATCATCCAAGAAGTGAAAAAGTAACCCTTGTGAGGGATAACACATTGTTCAGCTTCCAAAGTTGAGAGATTTATCAACCATGGAAACCCAATGTCAAACAAAAAAATAGGTTGTGATCAAAGACAAAGATCCTCAATGCAAACCAAAATTTTCATGTATGATTGGATATCATATAATAGATAGATACTTCTTAACCAAGGAAAGAGGTGAATCCCAGAGAGACAGAAAAGAAAGTGATGACATCCTTGCCCCCCAAGAATAGGAACAAAGATGGAAGGGGACCTATTATATTTCTCACAATACTATACAAGACAATGAGCCCTTAAGGATTAGGCTAACATTGTTTACATAATGTGGAGCTCCATAATAGGAACATAAATGTTATTTAAAGAAAATAGGATTGAAATACAACTCATTGCCACATGATATATAAATAACCTTACTATCAATGAGTTGCCTTATCTTATCATGTAAAGCTTGACATTTATTAGTAGAGTGATCATGAAATCTATGATATAAACAAAAAGGAAGAGTCTTCATGTGTGGATTATGTTTCTTTTTGCATTTAGGTCTATTAATTATTTTAGCATGATGGAGTTTAGGAAAAAGAACTTCTTGGTCAAATTCATTCATAGGTTCATCATGTTTGAAAGTGTTATTTGAGATGTTGTTAACATTGATTTATTGTTGAGGATTAAATCCTAATCCATAAGAATGCCCATATCCCCCATCCTGTAAGGGCATTTGAATTTCCTATTCATCCTTACCACATCCTTGACCATTAAATCCTTGTTTAACAAGGAAATGATAACCAAGACCATAACAAGAAGCCATATTAGAAGTATTCAATGGAACTTCAATAGTCACTATGTCATCATTAGTAGGTTTGATAGATTCATTTTGGGTAGAAACACTAACATAGTTATTACTAAGGGTGTTAGAAGTAAAAACACATTGTTCAAATTCTCTTTTTTGCTTCATAAAATCAAGATCAGAGACTTTATAATCTCCAATAAAGGTAGGAGTAAAATCCAAGGTTCCCTAATCATCTCCAAGAAGAGTGTTAGAGGAAGAAGGATTACTATTAGGAATAGGAGTAGTGTGGTTTTGAATATTCAGACAAGGATTAGGCGCATCATCCACATGAAGAGAATACATCTTGTTATTATGTATAAACTTGACTTTATGGTGAAGGGTGGAAGGGATAGCATGCATCTCATGTAACCAAGGTCTACCTAAAAGAAGGTTATAATTGAGAGGTCTAGACATAACATGAATAGGTGTATTCAGAATGACTAAACCTACTTTGATAGGTAAGGTAATGATGCCTAAAGTGTTCTTAGCAATGTTATCAAAGCCACGTATAGGAACATTGTCAGGTTGAATAGTTGAAAGATCGGCTTTAATCACTTTGAGAATGTCCATGCTACAAACATTAAGCCTAGATCCATTATCAATCAAGATCCTTCGAATGATACTTTCATTGATAGTAACAGTAACCATAAGAGAATCATATTAATTCTAAACTTCTTTAGAAGGCAAATCCTTTTGAGTAAATATAATGTTAGGAGCACCCGGGGTAGTATGCATGCATTGTAAGAAGTTATTGATGTTCTCTTGATTAGGAGGTGGAGTGGGAAGAGTTGCTAAAGATTTTTTCAAAGCTTCATAGTGGGTAGGTGAAGTTTGAATAAGCTCCCATAAAGAAATACTAGAAGGGGTATTCTCCAATTGGTTTATCAAATCATACTCCTTGCTAGGAAGACGGGGTGGAGGAGGAAGAATGGGTTGAGAAGGTGGTAAAGAAGTAGAAACCATCGGATTAGGTTGAGGGTTATTCCTTGTATGATATGTGTGAGCTATTGAATCTTGTTCATTGAAAGATTCTAAAGACTCCAAAGGTTTACCTTTGATAGTAATGTGAGGACAACCTTTGACAGTCAACAAGGGTTTCAAAAAAACCATATTAGTTTTCTCAACACTACAAATAGATTCACAAGAAGGAAGAAAAGAAGACATCCTAGGAGGAGATGAGGTAAGATCTTGATTCTCCATAAGATCATCACTAAAAGAGAGAGTATTAAGGGAATTCATATCATTCTTTGTTGATGCCTCATCACTAGAAGTAATCCCAAATGGAGGTAAAGTATCTATAATATCATCTTCTTTCACTAAAATTTCTACATGTGTTTTAGAAAAAGAGTTATCATCATATATGAATATTTCATCCATTAATAAATCACCCTGTTGTATCAAAGCTTCTTTGCGAGGAGGGGATAAATCAATGTCTAAGGCATCATCCACAATGGTTTCATGAGGAAGAGTGTAATCAACATCCAAATCTGAAGGTTCATCCCAAATAGGAGGATTATCATCCCTACCAATAAAGCACATTTTAGGATCCCTAGAGGGGAAAGAAGGTAAATTATATTCTAAAGTAGGCTCATTAGGAGAAGAATTAACATCAATCCTCAACTCATCTCCATAAAGAGAGATATGATGGAGAGATAGATTAAAGTCATCTTCTTGCTCTAATATATCCTTAGAAGATAATTCAAAAGAGGACAAAACAACATCACATGCACTAGATAAAGTCTTTCAAGGTGTAACACCATGCAATCGTAAGGGAAGAGGAAGATGTTGTGTAATCCCAAAAGTTATAGAAGAATTTTTTGAAAACACTTGAAACAACTTGTGCAACATGATAACAAATAAATAAATGCATAGAAAATAGATCTAGATATATCCAAATGCATTCAAATGAAATTTATAAGCATAAAAAAGGAATTTGAACACCACAAACACAATAGGGCATCTAATTCCATAAAATAAAGGGGTAAGCATGTTGGGTTAACCAAAATGTAATAGATAAAATATGGATGTGGTCCTAGAACAATGGTTTGCACATAAAAGAGACCCCAAAGCCAATATTTTATACTTACACAGAATTGTATTGATATGGGATGTAAAGATAGATGATTAATATTGAAATGAAGAAATAAAAGTACTTACCTCTGAAAAAGAATCGGCTGAAAACCCTATCAAACAATCTCAAAAACTATAGATTTCTGCATACTTGACTAGAAACTACGAGATCTACAAAATGCAAAAATATTTTCCTTTTTTTAAGGGTAGCTCATCCTTGACCTAGATAGCAGGGCAAGGTCTTACCTCAGGGTAGGATCTTGCCCCTCACTAAAGGTCTTCTTCGATGAAAATTATGTTCATGGATCTCAGAAGTTCAGTGAAAAGGGTATCCAAATATGCACTTTAATTCATTGTCCCGCACCTGTTCCTACAAGAAAAATGGTTTTTTTGTTTGGATGAGGGGTTTTCCTTAGTCAAACCCCCAACTTTAATAATAGAATTGAAATAGAGAATGCTAGCAAGTAGTAGAAGTAGATCTAGCAATGAAGCTATGAAATTCAATAGATATGCAATTTTATTTGAAATGTAAACAAGTATATTGATATGAAAGCTTGGACATAACATTAACAAATGTAAATCTAAACCTCCATGGTTGTATGCTTGGAAGCCACCTTGAGGGAAGAATGAATGGATCTTGAAGGAGGATCACACCATCATGATGGCTAGATCTAGGGTTTTGAATGATGAACCTTGAATGCTTGAACCAAATCCTTTCAAAGGCTTGAATGCTTAAATCCTTGATCTTCAATGGATAACTTGAATGGAGAAGAGGACTTGAATGCTTGAATGGAAGATTGCTTGAATACTTGCTTCATCTTCTTTCTTGAGAGCTTGAGAGATTATGAGATGAGATGAGATGGATAAAATGAGAGAGGAAGGCTTCCTTTTATAGTGATCTAGGGAAGAAAATTCTAGAGAGGCTGACATTGGAGAATTATATCTCAATTAACCTTAACCCCTAAAAATGGACCTAGATTAAATGGAATTTAAGATTTTTCCATTTTGGAGATCAAAATAGCCGACCCGAAAGAGGGAAAACAATTCTTTCTAAAACCTAACATCCGAAAATCATGGGACCTTGAAATTTGGACCTAGGGTCAGAGATGAGGTAGTCTCTTCTCTAGGTCAGGGTCAAGGCCATCCTTGACCTAGGTCAAGGAATAGGTTGTCCTTGACCCTTCAAGTTGTCCATGACCTTGTGGTCAAAAACCTTAGGATCTCAGTCTAGAATGCCAGAAAAATGTAGATAGAAAGTGGAAAAGGGTACAGAATCAGGGGAAAAGCTAGATCTAAGATGAGGAGCAGTCAAGGTGATTGACATGAACCCAAAAGACCTACTAAAAGGGCTAAACACTCTTAACATGGAATTTATTCCATTTTAAGATGATACATTTAGACATGGCATGAGATATAGAGTTGATATCAACAGAGTAGAAGTTTGCAGAGAGAAGATAGAATGTTGTAGAGATTTACAAGAGGCTAAAGCATCAGCACACAAAAGGAACTGATCAAACAAGCAGTGTCAAAGAGGAAGTTCACCATTGGAAGATATAGTGTGTATCTGATATCTAGGAGGTTGTAGCCTTCTCATCTAGTAGTGAGCTCTGGTAGTGAGCCACCACCCCTAACATGGTTATTGTGAAAGACTCCTAACAAGGTCTGACCCTTAACCAGATCATTGTACTTATTGCATTGTATAAATCAACTCCTAATAGGGTTGTAAGATCTTCTAATAGGGATCATAATACACTAGTGGAATTCTTAGTGGGTGTCAATTCCCACTAGGGTTATTACCTATTTTGGTTTCCCTATAATCATATTTGGTGTTATGTTTTATGGTTGTTTATCTTACTTGCATTGATATTAATTTCAATACTTAAGAAATTAAGTTAAGTTTTAAGATATGAAAAAAAGTAATAATATATAGAACATTGATTCAGCCCCCTTCTCAGTGTTCCCATTCCTAACAATTGGTATCAAAGCTTTGGTCCTCTGAAGACAAGTTTAACCACTTGAGGAGATCATGGGTTTGGAAGAAATGAAACATTTGAAGAAGAATCTTGAAGCATCTCTTGAAGACCTTGATGGATCTGAAAAGGAAATTGAAGAACTGAAACTAAATGTTAGTGGTTCTCAAGTATTCATCAAGAAACTGAGAAAAGATTTGAAGGATTGTTCAAATAGTGATTTAGGGAAAATGGTCAAAAAGCTAAATAAGGAAAACACATCTTTGAAGGATAAGATTGAAGAATTGGATGAAAAGCTATTTAACAATCAAGAAGCCTATGAAGAACGGGTCAAAGAAAACAAGCAATTGGATGAAGAGCTAAGGAAAGAAAAAATGAAAATCTTGGAGTTAGAAAACATCAAGAAGCAAGTGGAATTTGAATTAACTGAAGAAAAGAATCATATTGACAAGTTGCACACAAGTAAGGATCTAATAGAGTCACAGTTGTATGCATAGAAGATTAAAGGAGATACCTCTGGTATTGGATTCAATGAAGCACGAAATCAAGTCAATGATATGCGAGAAAGAATGAAAGCACCAAAAGACTCTACAAAAGCCAAGAAGAATGAAGATCATACTAAAGCTAAAGTAGAACCATCTAAAGATGAGAGCAAGCCAATAAACAGAACTTGTTATGCCTATAACAAGCATGGTCACATAGAAAGAGATTGTAAAGAGTTAAGACCTTTCAATGGTTACTATTATTCATGCAATAAGTTTGGTCATAGAGCTATGAATTGCAGATCCAATCAAAGCAATAAGACTCAACAAAATTAGAGAAGTCATCCATAATAGAATATCATAAGTCCTTAGAACATTACATGCCAGATATGTAATTATAATGGTCACACAACTAGACAGTAAAAAATCATAACTCACATCAATGCGCTGAGGAATATAAGCCCTTTAGTTATTTGTCACTCTTGTAACAAGACTCGACATATCTCAAAGTTTGCAGATTAAAAGTGCAAAGACAAGAAAGCCTTAATAAGTCTCAAGGATCAATTCTGGATGGATCTGGAAAAGTCAAGTTTGTAAAAGCTACAAAAGATGTGAGCTTGATTTGGAAGGAAGAAAAGATAGATAATGTTGGTGAAATAGTTGATGATGCATCTGCAATGGAAGCACCTCCTATTTATGGTTAAATGACCATCATGGTCATAGGGGGAGCTAGATTAGCTCTAGACCCCTATGCGGCTGGTATACTCACCCGAAGAGTATGTGCCTTTGGATATAATTGTTTACAAACTAGTAGATGTAGTATGTAAGAGTGCACTACTTGAGTGATAGTAAAAAGGAAGATTGGAATTCTCTATAGGATTCAGTATCTATGTGGCAAGCATTAATGGCAGAAATTTGTTTTTATAGTCACCGAAGATACTTTATTCACACATTTGCATTCAAGTTTGAGTGTTTGAAAATCACAGGAGTTCAAGCAGTTGAGTTGTGAAGAATTGCAGTTGGATTGTCAACAAAAGGAAGTTAAATTTGTTGTGAGGCCCTAGTTCAGACAGGACGGTTCAAAAACCATTGGAAACCTCTTTGAAGCATTTAATCAAGTAATTTATGGCTACACTAGTTTTTTTCAATGTTGTTGATAGAAAGAGGTACATATTTAAGATGCAAGTCTACCCTAGATGATTTCGAAGGAGCATTCTCTAGGACACTTATGGGATTTATGCACGTAAAGGACATATGCACATATATTTATTGCAAGAAGGAACATGTTGGATTGTATAGAATCAGGTCACACCTAGAAACCATGATGAATCAAGACAAAACATTCACTAATGAATGTTTTTGTGCACTTGGAAGATAACCCTATTATTGAGTATGCCATAGCATATGAGTTTTATGATTCTGAATGGATTAAGATTCTTTTGAGTAGAATTCATGATGACTTATTCTAGATTGGTGAAGTCCCTATCAGAATAACTACTAATCTCATTCATGAGATGACTGGATTACCTAAGATTGGTGCCATCCTTCCCACTGGCAAGGATGTAAGAAAATAAGTAGAAAAAGCCTACAAATACCAAAGTGATAAGCACGGGATGAAAATTGAGCCTATAGAAGAGAAAGATATAAAATTGATGTCTATGATACTTGGATATAGATTCCAACATGCAAATAGGGTAAATAGTGTTTATGTAGACACTATTTTAGCAGCCATAAGGATTGTAAAAGAAAATGGAGACTTCAACTTGTGTGAGATCTTGCACACACAATTGATGGAATATATATGGGCAATCAAACATGACAAGAGTAAGATATTCAAGTTTGGATAACTAATAATCTATATGTACTTCCATATAGTTGGTAAAGTGTCAGATGTTTATCTAGATAATATTGTTCCCACAATGCCTCAAATATCATTGAAGGCATCATCAAAGAGTACCTTGAAGGACTACATGGAATTGGAAATCAAGACATTCAGGATAAAGATGCAAAGGAGGTATAGGATACCTGAGAGCATAGTTGAAAAGTATAAGGACAACATTTGTTTCAAGGTGGAGATAGACATAACTTGTATAGAAGCTATAGAGCCTAGAACTAAGTGGATTCATCTACTTGGTTATGAAGTAGAATAACATGTTTTGGAAGCATATGCACAAGTTCTAATATTAGCGCCCAAGGATCCTAATGAGCCAAGATGGGGAACCTATGAAGAAAAGAATAGATAGGTTGATTCAGTCCTAAACAGTGTTGTGACCAAGAGGAAAGCATCTAAAATCACCTCTGAGATACTAAAGATTCATGGTGTCAGTCATGATGACCTAGATAAGGCAAGGGAAGCCAAGATTGTAATGCAACTTGAGAGTGCACTCTCTTCTGAAGAAAAAATGGAGAAGATTGATGACTCTAAGGAGAAGAAAGTAAAAATTAAGAAAACTAATGATCCCAAGGAAAAGAAGAGTAAGACAGATGATATCACTCCTATGCCCAAAGATACAATTGACTTGGAGTCCACTAAAGCATCTCTTGAGCCAAGTAAGATGCCTAAGAGGAAGAAGTAGATAGTCTCAAGCCATCCATTAGCAAGAGCCACAAGAAGGCAAGGCAAAAATGTTCAAGCACCTCCTAAGGTAGGATTCCTTCAAAATCTGTAATTACTAAGAACAAGAGTAGTAGATGAGGGCAGAATTGATCAAATAACTAAGTTTTATGACAAATATCATGAGATAGACAAATCTTTGATCCATGATATGTTAATCAAGCATATGATCAAGTTTAAAAAGACTTTTCTGGAATTTAAGATAGTCATTCCAGATAACGTTTGGGAAATTTTGGATACATTGAAAAGACAAGTTGTTAAAGAAGATTTAAGAATAAGAGAAAAGACACTGGATGATAACCTACCAGTATGGTCAATTGAAGAAAAATATTTGTTAATGAATTTGGTAAAGCCACACCTTAGAACCAAGATGGGAACTTTATAGATTATGAATAAAGATTATGAATTGGTTGCTAAGGAGACTAAAAAAGCCTTTGAGAAGGTATTTTTGCAACAACGCATGCATCCATCATCAGTACCCACAACCCAAGTACCCTATGAACAAGTAAAAGTAGTTGAGATCCCAAATGTACCTATGACAGGTCCACAAGATTTTGCACCTATGCCTGACGAAAATGATGATACAATTATGATATATAATGTGGAGATATCAATGGCGACCATAGATAAGGACTTAGATAAGTTTGAGGAAGCATTTTAAGTATAGAAGAGGCTGAAATACTATGTGGTGATAATTCACCTAAGAAGTAAGAAGAAATTTAGATTGAGGATCTTACAAGACAGGAAGACGAAGAGGAGAAAGAAAAAGAAAAGGATAAAGAGGATGAAGGGAAGAAAGATGAACCTATGATTGTAAAGATTGAGGTAATGGATGTCAGTCATAGTTCATTCCTTACCCCTAAGCCCTCAATGTCATTGTTGTCAAGTCTAATTCCTAACACAAAAAGTCTAGAATCGTAGGGAGAAGAAGACCTGCTAAAGATTAGTGTGCTAGCAATGGAGAAGGCAAAGGAAAAACAAGTAATTAGAAATCCATTGTTTGTTGAATCAGTCAACATTCTAAATATCTTACTACCTATAGATAAGAAAGTGTCAAGTATACACTCAATGGATGATTTCAACACCATTATGCCATGTTTCAAAGAAAACTTTTCAAGCCTTGAAGAATCAACATCCAAGGTTGTAGAAGAAAAATATCTTAAGAAAAGATTGAATGAGCTGACAGAAAACTTTGCACTTGACCTCAGTTCACTAAATTTTGGTCAAGCTTTATTGAAGGAGATTGTAGCTAAAAGAATAAAAAATCATAGCTGATTGTATGGACAAGGATAAACTAACTACAAAACTTTTTAAAAAGATTCAAGAAGCTGAATCAATGATGGAAGTAGTAAGGAAGTCATTGCTAGATCCCTCCACCGATTTAAATATGTGCAATAATGTCTACCAAGGACAATTGGACAAGATAGAGAAGGGAGAGCAAGAAATGGTTAAGATAAGGGATAGGCAAGCTCAGTTGAGACATGCACTTGCACCCTCAGTAGATGTGCTAAACAAGAACATCAAGGAAATCGATGCCACTATTGTGACATATGATCAAGATCCAAGCTTAGATTTGTAAAAGATGGAGAAATTGACTTATTCTTTGAGCACCCATCTCCAAATAGTAGATGCACTGAAGGCATTTTGGCAGCAAGAAATTGCAAACCTTCATACTGCATATCATGATGTA
Organism: Chamaecyparis obtusa; assembly: GCA_027943335.1. Lineage (NCBI taxonomy): Eukaryota > Viridiplantae > Streptophyta > Pinopsida > Cupressales > Cupressaceae > Chamaecyparis > Chamaecyparis obtusa. The sequence goes on along the minus strand of BSBK01005368.1, from coordinate 241,621 downwards.
TTATCAATGTAAGTACTTGAAGTTTAGTTTTTGTGCACCTTTGCCATTAATGTCAAAGGGGGATTATAGTATATAGTAGAAGGGAGAATATGGAGCTATGTATATGATGTAAAGGGGAGTAGAGTATATAGTAGAAGGGAGATATAAGATAGAGTATATGTTAGAAAGTTTTGTATAAAGATACAGTTAGTAACTTCGTCATATTCCTTTGTTGCCATTAATGACAAAGGGGGGTATTGTTGGAAAGTTGACTATAATATTGTATATGACTATAATTAAGTGTTTTCATTATGGTAACAAAGTCATATGGAGTTTTGGAGTCAGCGCACTTATTCATAAGATTGGAAAAATGGCTAAGTACGAAAGACTGGACAGTCAACAGAGCACCAGATGAACAGAGCATCAACGCTCATAAGTATGACCAATTTATGCCATGCACCCTTGAAGATAAGCTTCTAAGTATGTAATCATGCTAAGTATAAGAGTGTATGATCATATGAGTTACTATGAAGAAGTTACAGCTAGATGAAGTGACACAGACAATGAGCGACAAAACAAAACAAAGCATGGAGCTAACTATTGGTATTTTGGATAGCGTGTAAAATATTATTTTCTAAAGGCTATGTGCCTATTGTATTTAGGTTGTAGACATTTTAATATTATTTTATATGTAAACACTCTTTATCCAATTCATTTGGAAGCATTGTATGTAATAGGTTTAAGGTTGACTTAGTGAACAGTTTTGTTTGCATATATAAATAAGACATGTGCCTTTGTATTTAGACATGGCATGAGATATAGAGTTGATAGTAGCATATCAAAAGTATGGGAAGAGTAGTTAGAATGTTGTAGAGCTTTACAAGAGGCTAAAGCATCAGTGCACAAAAGGAAATGATCAGACAAGCAGTGTCAAAGTAGCAATTCACCATTGGTAGATATACTATGTATCTAATATCCAGGAGGTTGTAGCCTCCCGATTGAGTAGTGAGATATGGTAGTGAGCCACCACCCCTAAAAGGGTTATTGTAAAAGACTCCTAACAGGGTCTGACCCTTGACCAGGTCACTATACTTATTGCATTGTAAAGATCAACTCCTAACAAGGTTGTAAGATCTTCTAACAAGGATCATAATACACTAGTGTATTTCTTAGTGGGTTTCAATTCCCACCAGGGTTTTTACCTATTTTGGTTTCCCCATAATCATATTTGGTGTTATGTGTTATGGTTGTTTATCTTACTTGCATTGATATTCATTTTAGTACTTAAGCAATTAAGTTAAGTTTCAAGATATCAAAAAAAGTAATAATATATAGAACATTGATTCACCCCCCCTCTCAGTGTTCCCTATTGGTTGTGGATTATTCCCTTTGATCTTCAACTTGCAGATTTACACTTTGATGGATAATATAAATAAAATTATGACTCTATCACCACTCCAAAGTCCATAAGGAAGAGGGCCAATTGACAAGGATCAAAGGATCCTTCTACTCTTTGAGCTTCAATGCTCAGGCGGGTGTACCCTTGACTCACTTCTCTAAAGGAGTCTAAAAAAATATTCCACTATATCTCATATAAGATTGTTAAAGATTTATCAAATAATGTTTATGTTTGTAGTTGTTAACCATGCATACCTCAAGAGGAAGGACCAGTGCCTTATCCCAGGGCTCAGAGTCACCTAACAGTATACCTCAATTGAGTACCTCAAATCAAACACAATAGAATCTGAGGTAAGTGCTTTGTCTATTACCCCTTTCCCTCAAGCACAAGGACATCAAATTCTACACCTGGCTGCAAACTCACTAAATTCACCTAGAAGACTTTAATCCTAACTTTGTTAGGAACTCAAAGATAAATTCAAAGTACTCTTTGTTTACCATATGTTAGCACACTTTATGAAACTAACATATATGAGCTCAGAGACAAGCAAGAAGACATACACAAGATACAAGATTGGGATTCAAAATGTTCTCATTAACACAATCAGGATCAACATACAATCAGAATGATACCAAGATCAGAAAAGTCACAAAATAAGACTTCTATCAGTATATTATAGTAAAAAAACCAGGGACCAAAAGAAACAATGTTTTGGAACCCTTCCAAAATCCAAAATTCTACAACTTATACCCCCTAGTCATCTTGAAATCTGCAACAAGCTACGGATGACTAGGGTTAGGGTTTCAACCACCCAACCTGCTGGAAATGGTCTAAAAAGTTATTATAGGGGCGGGAAACACAGGAAACTAGAATGGCTCCTCAATCATGAAATTCATCTCTGCAAGTACAGGTGATCACAAAACTAGGCTCAAAAGGACACCCTGCAACATGCCTTGAGCACACAACCACCATGGTACAAGCTCTCCAAATGATCCAACCACACCCTGGACCACAACACAAATAGCAAACCAATCATTTCTCACCGAACAGGGTCATTTCTGTAATGAATTCCATAAATCTTAGTACTTTCTATCACTGGAAGTTCTCTGGAAATTCAAATTTGAATCTCAACGGCTAAATCCATGGCGCCTGCAGAGAAATGATAGCCCACATTCAAACTGAGACCGGCTTTAAAACATAGCTATCTGATTAAACCTCCTTCGCAGCTTTATGATTTTCCTCTAAAAGTGGCCCCACCAAACTTAGCGAATTGGTGACAAAGGACCTTCACCAATTCGCTAAACATTTCTCACTTTCGCTAAACAACTTAGCGACTTCTTGACTACTGTTCATCTAATCACCAGACAAACTAGTGAATCCTCTTTTCTTTTCATGAATGTGCGACCACATGAAACTTGTCGGCACTGTTAACTTCTTTATCCACTCCGCCAAACACTAGACTGCACTTGGGTTTGCCAGATACCACATGTCACCATTTCATTTACAGTTCACGCTCAGTCACTGGCATAGGACCCACTTACCATAAGCCTTTGAAATGAATGGCTGGCATAAGATCTCATGGCTCTGACAAATCACATGAGAAATTACACCGACCGTTAGATCTATCCTTTTCATAGAGCCTTCTGACAATGGCCCCACTTCTAAGCACATCCACATCGACCAATAAGAAACCTCCAACTGCAAGCATGCATGTCACATCGGACCCACTGAGCACAACAGGCAACCTAGCAAAATGGAATAGAATGCGATGGATGGCGCATGATCTCAAAGGCTTGGAATATTCCTTGAGATCATACGCCGACTATTAGATTAAAAGCTTTCAACATGGGCACCTCTGACATAAACCAAGTCATCACCACGTGGATGAATGAAAACCCACCAACTCAGATCACCATGGCACATAAGAACTACCGGGCAAATTGGACCCATCACACAAAATGCATACCTCTGCAACAAAAGCCAACGGACCCACCTGACAAGCCAACTCACATCACCTACCACCGAGACCACACCCCTTTCCACCAATGGGCCTCAAGGACACGTGGTAAGCAGTCACATGATCACATAGCCAAAAACTGGGCTATGTGATCATGCGATAGCCAATCATAGGCTGCCACATCATCACCTCTGGGACCACTGCCAAAGAAGCCTTACCCTTTCAGAGGATCGAACGGTTGTCACAAAAGTGCAAAAAATAAACCTTGTGCATCTTCACCATGCGAACCTGCGGCAACCATCAATCCTATCTAAACTTTAATCATGCTAGAAGCATGAGAAGAGACAAACCGCCAAGCACTCAGTGACTACGCAACTAACCGTTTGCAAGTTCATGAGATGTTAGTAGATAACTACCAATCTTTTAGAGATCACATGACTAACAGTCACCGAGTCGCTGGATAGAAGATGTAAACACCCAAAGACTTGGAGAATTAGTGACAAGAAACTTTGAAGGACTGGGCTCCACCATCCATCGCACCTACGCAGTTAAGACCAAGGTCAAAAACACACAAGATTTTTGACACAAAGAAAGACCGAAAACATACAGAGTTTTTGACGCCAAAGGATAACCACACAAAAGTAGGAAGCACAAGGTCAAAAACAATGCACAGGCTGACAACATTATGGATTTCAGAAACACTGTGGGTTTTTGACACTTAGATAGATTTTGAAATATTTCTAGCAGACCTTAAACTTGGACAAGTTTTTGGATTTTATGATTCAGCAAGTGCAAATTGGACCAGAGCTTGGTGACAACACAAGGAACACAGGGCAGGACACAAACCATGAAACATTTGCAGGGAGGAGGTCATTTTCAAAGGATTTTGCTATGATAGAAAAATGGCCTAACATTCCCATTCCTAACATTATCAACCCATGATGACCCAAATTGAATGTTTTTGGAATCTTAATTCTAGACTCACTTTTCCATCTAGTTAGATTTCTTGGTGGAATGATGACATCTCTCACATAGTATAGTTTCTCCAAATTTATAGTAGAAATTTGAGCATGTACCATTGACAATCTTATGATGCAAATAAAAAATATTTTTGTGCTACTTAGATAAAGCTATGACTTCAAATCCCTTCTTCCCTAACTTGTGGGTTACACTACAACATTTGGGGTCAAATTTTGATGCCAATTTGCGACAGCTCTACTATTTGTATTTGTTTTTTGTGTTTTTTTTGCAAGTGCCCCTGACAATGTCATAATACTGATGGTGACATTATAATTTTGACTCCCGCTTGATTATAAACAAAAAAAAAGAAAGAAAAAGTGTCATTTGTAACTTTTATGTTCAAATAGTTGCAACCGCGAAGAGGGCACAAGACTTTTGCATGGCGTGAAGAGGGCACTGGACTTTGGTGTGCACAAAGAGGAACCATGTGGGAAGACTAGGGCACTACTCTTTTGTGTGCACAAAGAGGGCACTAGTCTTTTGCATGTGGGAAGAGGCCGACACCGTGTGTGAAGAGGGAAGTGGACTTTTGTGTACACAAACTCGGTATTCAAGTTTTGAGGTAGGCATTCAAATGACATTGAATTTTACTGGTTTTATGTCATGTCCTTTTTTATGTGTATTTTTTGTAGATTTAAATTGCATTGTATTCAAATGGCATCCATTTATTACTTGTTGTTATCTCACTGCTTTAGAGTTATCTCACTACTTGGCATCCATTTAAATGACATCTCTCACCCGCCATCAATTTCAACCTTTAAAGATACCCATTTTAGCTTCCTTTTTGAGATGATTTCTAATAATGGAGGATTTCTAATTATTTAATATTTATTTTCTTCTATTTTTTAAACAAGAAAGGCCAAAAAGAAGGGGACCCAATTTTTTATAGAGCATGTGGAAGATCTACGGTGAATCTTCAAAAGACTTATCCAGCATAATATCATCTGAAATCCTAGCTTGCTGACTAGGATTGAGAGTTTCTCCTAAAATATTTAGTTTCTCCTTTTTTTTAAATGAGCATCCCTATAAGCTCTTGATCAATGTGCAATTGACCCTCATCCCAATTGGATAATTTAGGAGTTGAACCCATGACCTAAACTACCTAAATCTATAGTCAAGGAAGAGTAAGTGAATCATTAAGCATGTACAACCCATGAGTTATAGACTAGGGCATCATGTATTTATTTAGGCTAGTAAGGAAATTAAAGAGGAAATAGTATAAAAAAAGAGGGTTATAAATGGGATTCTTTAAAAAATATGGTTATATCCTTTCAGACTCCTCGTTAAACTGCAATATTTTAACGCTTGAAGACTCCACCTATAATGGTTCCGTTCTATTTTATCATGATCTCAACATGATTGGGAGGTTTGACTTCACTTCTACAACCAACAAACTCTATGGATCAGAAAGCTTTAAACCTTTAATTAATTTTACCCTAGATTTGATCCAATCAATATATCAACTTTTCTAGACACACTGTAATGTTAGAAGAATGTCTATGGGTTTTTTCATTTTCCTATGGTGGCTACTCCTTGCTAACTCAACTATAATATTTAAGCAACTATTAATTTTCTTCACGACTTTTTTTTCTCCATCTTCAAACTTTGGTGGGGACTCCAAGATTTATAGCTTCACTTGGACATGACTATGATCTACCTCTTCTCTAACATAAATTTCCTTTCTTCTTTTCAAAAAACATACTTGACACAGTTAGTGAACTAAAACCTCCTTGAAATTATCCATTAATCCAACAAAGTATTGATAACTGTATAAACTTCACATATAAAATAAAAAACTTATAGATTACCTTTCACTTCTAGTGATATCCACATATCCTTGAAAACTTGTGGCCTTTATATATTTTTTTTACTTCTAGAAACCTATGATCTAGTCAATTCTTTTGCTAGGGCTTCACATAAAATCAACTATCTCCTACAACAGTTTCTACACATGGCTCTCCTTTGAATTCTAGTAGTAGTTTTTACATTTTGTGATTCATCCAAGCTGAAAAAATTCTCTCTATTATTTTATGATATCATATTCATCAATTTGATCTACGAACTTGGATCTCTTAACATATAATTTGAACTCTCTTGAACACTATTTCTATATATTGGAGCATTGATCCATATACAATATTTGATAGGTCATAAAATGATGAAGAAACCACACATCACATACCAGCTATAAGAGGGAATCACCATCACAAAACCAACGCCTTTTAAGAAAGGAGAATTGGGATATGATGCCTCAACCCTTAACTGCAAATGCCACATCTGCCATCATCATCATAAATATTTCTACAATAAAACACAACTGATTAACTCCCTTTGGCGTTGATACCAGTCTAATAGGGGTGGATGGAAACAAATCAATACATATAAATAAACACAAATTACATACACATTTAATAATAGACACAAAAATGAGGAAACCAATTTCATTGCTTACCCAAAACATAGTTACATCAGCCTCTTTATAGAGGGATCACAAAATTTACAAACTTAAAAACAATAAACAAATGTGAGGCAATGGTGGTTAATGAGAACCACCTAAAATAGTGGTGGGGTTATTGAATAAGTTTCTAGTTGATGCATTTAATGCAGACAGTGGTGGTAGAAATTAATATCTACAAACAAAAAACAAGTACCTTAGCATCATGTTTAGAGGTGTGGTAATATTGGTGATTTTTATGTCTTTCAATTGTTTGCATTATTGTATTTATATGGCTTTTAATTTTTAGTTATTAAGGGGGAAAGATTCTATTATAAAGAAAACAAATTAGTTGTCAATGCAATTATAATTAATGAGGTATTTAATCACACTCCTTTCAAATGATACTTATTTCATAGACATTGATTATAAGATTTTTATGTTTTCATGGCTAGCATTAAATAGTATTTCCCTTTTCTCAAGATTTTTACAAAAATAATCTCTATATTGTTATGTGGAAAGAATTTCATATAGTCAGTTCCTATTTTACTCTAGTTGACTTCTTTCAACTTCTTTTAGAGTTGTCTGAAAATTCAATTCAATTCAATTCAAAAATTTCAATTTCACCTTGAAATAATTGAAACATTTATCAGAGGAGAGCATTCCACACTTGGGTTTTCCTTCCAACCAGTATTGTTGAATAAGTTAATCTAAATTGTAATTCTTAATCAACATCAATGGGAACTTGAAAGGAACATGACCCAGGATGGATTTACCTATCTGCAAAGGCATTGACCAATGCTAAAAAGTAATGTCATTTAGAATCTGAACCTTAAGAGTGCAATCCTTTAACCATCATTCTTCAAATTGATTGAAATATTTAAATTCTTATAGGCATTCTAGAATTACCAATATGCATTCTAGGCCTTATTTTTTTATGCAATATCATTAAACCATTACTGAACCAATGACATGTTTACAACAAAGAAATAGAATGATAATAATATGCTGAAAATTTTGTTCTGTTTAATACACACCAAAGGACTAGTCCCAACAATTCTTAAACATACTTTATCTGATATGATGAATTCTTAATAAAGGTCTAATTCTATAGACTGCTAGCATGAAGGAAGATTTGACCTACGCAAATCTTCCTTGTACCACACAAAAAACTATGTGATAACTATCTCTATTCCAACCTTAATTGTTTAAGAATTCATCATATCAAATAAAGTATGTTTAAGAATTGTTGGGAGTTCTATTACACCTTCGTTGTAAACATGCCATTTTTCCAGTTTTGTAAATTTCTTTTGTGTTAAATACATTTAAATGGAACATTAAGCATAGTAATAATATGCTTAATCTATTAGTAATTGGCAAATTAAATGCAGATAACACCTTTATCGGTTTAGCATGTTTAATGCATAGGTGTTATCTACATTTAATTTTTCAATTACTAATAAAAAATGAATAAAACACTCACAACCTCTATGAAATGGATGCCCTCTTCGTAGCTCGCAATAAAAAGTCCAGTGCCCTCTTCCCTCTTCATGTATGGTGCCCTCTTCTATAGAATGCTAGGTCAAATCTTCCTTCGTGCTAGCAGTCTACAGAATTAGACCTTTATTTTAAATGCATTTAACACAATTTTTTTTTTTGCAAACATGAACCAATGGCATGTTTACAACAAAGAAATAGAATGATAATAATATGTTGAAAAATCTATTCTGTTTAATACACACCAAAGGACCAATCCCAACAATTCTTAAACATACTTTATCTGATATGATGAATTCGTAAACAATTAAGGTTGGAGTAGACATAGTTATCACATAGTTTTTTGTGTGGTAAAAGGAAGATTTGGCTGATTAAGAGTCAGGCCTTCTTTAGAATCTCATGAGTTTTGTACTACACATGCAACATATTGTGAGTTTGAAGAGAGTCTATGCCATGTGTGATAGAACCTACTTTATCTAATATAGTGCATTGTTAAACAAATTAAGGGTAGAGTAGTTATTACTTAGTTTTTTGTGGGGAAAAATGAAGATTTGTCTAACAAATAGAAGGTCTTCTTTAGTATCTCATAAATTTTTACCGTATATGCATAAAATGAATATGTTATTTTTCATCTCCAATTAGTTAATGCTTTATAGAAACTCTAAAAGTATATTAAGGAGTTCCCTAGGTGACTTCTTGGAATGAGTTACAAAGAAGGACAATAACCTTATATCTCAAAATTTTAGGAGTGCAAGGCCTTTCGAACATCACTAGATTCATATGAAATTCTAAAATTATCAACTTTATATGGAAAAGGAAATGGGTTTTTTAATGTTAAATCACTTAACTAAATCCTCTAACCACCAAAAGAGGTTGAGGAAGTTGTGTTGAGGATTATTATATGTATTTGGGACTCCATTTATATGGTAATGAAGCATGGAGTGTATGGTAGGAACAAAGGTTTTAATTAAATATCAATTTGATTTGCAAAGTTTGTGTTCTTTACAAATTTGAAAGGCTCTAATACTTACTGGTTTTGTTTACAAATCTAGAATGGAATAGTAAGCAATCTCCAATAATTCATTACATTTTTTAATGTATTGAGAACTATCTTAAAGCCTGATTCCATGTGTTTAGGACAGGTGAAAGCCAGTGACTATGAGTACAAACCTCTTAATACTTTGAATCTTCATTCTATTCTTCATGTAAATTGGTTGGGTTAGTTATTTTAAAGATGAAATAAGTTCTTAGAAGGTTACATTTCATAGTTTGGAGGATTGGAGATGCATTTAGCATGACTGTACCTTCCTATACAACGGCTTGGACTGGCTTTTATTAGTTTTCATTTTGTATTTTGAAGTCTAACTTGTAACCCACACCTTTCCATGGGCTCAAAGGAATAGGATCCATAGAAAGATAATTGCTAACAATTTACCATAGTTCTAATGATCTTTACTTGCATAGATTTAACAATTAATGTGATCATAGGTTGATTTAATGAAGGTTTTCTAATGAATTTGATGGCTAAGGTATAGCAGCGGGAGATTAGGTTGAACAACATAGTGTTGTTAAGATTTGGATAGTCTTATATTGGCATATAAATGGTGAATCAATCACCAATTAAGCCAAGAAGGGTATGGAAGGCTAGGATTGGAGAAACCCTCAAATCAAGGGTTTGAAGCCACCAAATTGGGGCTTTTGATGTTGCAGGTGTTTTGGGTTTAATTCCTCTTAGTATTAGTGGTTTTGAGTCATTTAATGACACTGTCCAATGTTTGAGAACTTGGAGACATTTTTATGATATAGTTTCTTTGAAAAATCATCAAGTTTCTAGTGTAATTATAGGGGTGTAGGCAGAGTGCTACTATTTGGTCCAAAAGACCAATACCTAAATTTGAGATATGTTATTGAAAGGATAAAAGGGTGTTTGAATGTGGATTTAGTTCTTCTAGCATTTTGGAAAGGTGGAGTGTTTGAGGACCAAAAAGGTCACTATTGGGCTACAAGGTTGTCTCATTAGGCCTCTAGGCTAGTTTGAAGACATTTAGCCATTGGGAGTAAAGGGTAAGTCTAGAAACCTTAAAACCACTTTAATCTATCCTTATATACCTCAAATACATCAAATCTATCATTAGTTTAGATTTAGAGTAACCTTGGTTGGGTTGTGTTTCTTAAAGCCATTGGGCACTTGGGAGAAGTTGTGGGTTTGTAAGCCAAATAAGTGTAACTTATCTTGTTTATCAGTCCACCACCCTTTCCTCCATATTACATAGTTATCACATATTTTTTTGTGTGGTGCAATGAAGATTTGGCTAATTAAGAGTGAGGCCTTATTTAGAATCTTATGAGTTTTGTACTACACATGCAACATATTATGAGTTTGAAGAGAGTTCGTGCCATGTGTGAGTTTGAAGAGAGTCTCAGATAATGTATGTTTAAGAATTATGGGGACTGGTCCTTTGGCATGTATTAAAGAGAATAGAATTTTCAACATATTATTATCATTCTATTTCTTTGTTGTAAACATGCCATTGGTTTAGTTTTGTTAAAAAAAATTCGTGTTAAATGCATTTAAAATAAAGGTCTAATTATGTAGACTATTGGTCAGACAAATCTTCATTATCTTATGATTGACTTCTTTATATACTAGCATGTATTAATTGGCTAACAAATAAAGAAGTATTTAGACAATCAAAAGACAATGAAGATAATTTTAAATGCATTTAACACAAAAATAATTTACAAAACTGAACCAATGGCATGTTTACAACAAAGAAATAGAATGATAATAATATGCTAAAAATTGTATTATGTTTAATACATGCCAAAGGACCAGACCCAATAATTTACATCATGTTATATCCCATATCAAAACTCATGGGCTCCAAGCAGTGAGTAAACAAGTAATAAACAGATGCCCTAGCTTCAAACCAATGCAATACAATGCAATAAAACCAAGTAACAAAAAAGATATGGCCACAAAAAAAGTTTACAAAACTGAACCAATGGCAAAAAAATAATGTACTAATAAAATACCAAACTAAAACTTGTTCATCTTTATTTTTCATTGCAAAAATATGCATGTTTCAAAATATGAATTGTTTAAAATGCTACAAATATTAGGCATAGCCTCTGTACCCAACTAGATTTTTACCTAAATCATATTCACCCAAGAATCCATAAGGCTCCACCCTTTGAATCACCTAAACTATCAAAATGTACAACCACTAAGTACTCTATGCCCAAAAGGTTAGTAATCTGGATGTGTTGTGAGATAAACCCTGTCCCAATTGCTCAAACACAACCAATGAACATGTTTTCAAACTTTTCATTAACTAACAATTATAAGATGGTACTAAGTTGAATCTATGTTTCATGCATGCATACAAGTGTTAGAGTTTCTTATTTTATGTCTCAGAGATGACATTTTCCGATTTCACCATAAATCTTGTCATTAAAAGTTCTATAAAACATAAATAAACCATATATTAAATACTTCTCACAATCTCATTGCCAAAGTGGCCAAAGACTATGTTAGGATAGTAAAATATGGGGATTCTCTTTACCGCTGCAAATCTTTGAAGGATGTTGCACTTGGACGGATGTGTACCATTGTTAAGAGAATTGGACCATGTTTGGCTCACCTCGAACAAGTCCTGTGGTTATAGTATTGCGCAACATGAAGCTCTATTTCACAGCATAAAACTGTTGTTTTCCAATAAGCCTCTTATTGTAGTTTGTAATAAGATTGATTTGCAACCACTAGAGACACTACCGAAGGAGGATGCAAAATTGGTGGGGCTGGAGTTTACTCTGCAAGCTTGAAGAAGCAGTATATTTTGGCAAATGAAGAGTGGAAAGAAGATGATATTCCTAAGATCATGGATGGACACAATGTTGATTCCATGGACATTGATCAGCCAAACAAGAAGCAACATCTGTTATCACGGTCAAGATCTATGTCTAGGACTCCTGGTGAAGTTGTTCCAAGAGATGATCTCAAGGATTCAACTCAAAAATTGAAAGCTATTAAACTTGGCAAGAAAGCATCAAAGAAGAGAAACAAGGATTCTCACAAGGGAGAAGATGATAGAGTGATAGTGAACTTGAAACCAAAGCATTTGTTTTCTAGAAAGAGATCTATTGGTAAAATAGATAGACATTAAAACTTCAAAAGTTTTCTTCTTTAGAGAGTAGCATTTGTTCTTATCAGCTGTTGGATTGAGATGCCAACTTACAGTAAATGGAGGCTATGGTTTCCAACTACAGCTATTATATCCACTCCAAATTCAAACTAGTGACATCTATCACAAATGTTGTTAAGGTTGGCAGGATGATTACGCCTATCCTGAAAAAATACTATCAAATCATTATGCTTTCAAATCAATTACCTATCAGTGTATCCCTTGCAAGGGAGAGAAGCCAAACACATAAAGAACATGCACATAAACACGACAATTGAAAAACTTAAATGGAATACACCAAGAAGTACCAAATGATGAATTCTCAATTGTTGTAATGGAAAAGCATCAGAATCATCCATTTCTAGAACTTGATTTTCTAGTCTAAATAATTTTTCTATAGTCGTAATGATTTTTATAATGTCGTAATGATTTTTCTAGAGCTTGAATGTCTAGTCTTAATGATTTTTCTATAGTCCTAATGATTTTTCTAGTCTTAATGATTTTTCTTTCGTCCCAATGTTTGTTTCTCTTGATAAATTAGGCCTTGAATTTGAATTTGTGTTCACTATTTTATTTTAGCTTGATATTTCATTCATTTTTCATATACACAGAGACTACACATGCTAATAAAAAATGAGCTATTTGAGTATTCATTGTTCATAATTTTAAATGGTCAATATTTCTGATGGTACTCCTTGGTGTATTCGATTTAAAAATAATCATATTTCTATGACTATGATAAATGTCCCTCTGTGGGCCTATGAACTGTGGGCTTAGTTCCATGTTTTCTTTCATTCTTGCATTTGAAATGTTGATGGGCTGCATACAAAGATATTAGGTGTATCGTTGTTGGTGATTATTTAATTGCAATATTTTTTTATTTTTATTTTTTTCTTTCTTTTCTTGTTGTTTCTTTTCCATTTATACAATATGGACATGTACTTTTCTTTGAGTAGTGTGCTTTATGTTGTGGGCTACAAGGCATAGCCATTAGGCCTCTATGACAGTCTGAAGCTATTTAGCCTATTCATACCCCTGGTATTTTGGACCACCCCTTGGATGATAGGAACACCATAGAGATGCTCAATATTATTACCATGGCTCATTTGAAGGCGGTTGTGTTGTTCTTCCTTGATGTTTCGGGGTCCTGTGGTTATAGTATTGCGCAAAAGGAAGCTTTGTTCACAGCATAAAACCTATGTTTCATAATAAGCCTCTTATTGTATTTTTCAATAAGATTGATTTGCAACCACTAGAGACACTACCGAAGGAGGATGCAAAATTGGTGGGGCTGGAGTTTACTTAGCAAGCTTGAAGAAGTGGTATATTTTGGCAAATGAAGAGTGGAAAGAAGATATTCCCGAGATCATGGATGTACACAATGTTGATGCCATGGATATTGATCAACGAAACAAGAAGTAGCATCTATTATCATGGTCAAGATCTACGTCTAGGTCTCTTGGTGAATTTTTTTTGGGAGATGGTTTCAAGGATTCAACTCAGAAATTGAAAGCTATTAAACTTGGCAAGAAGGCATCAAAGAAGAGAAACAAGGATGCTCACAAGGGAGAGGCTGATAGAGTTAATAAAAGAAGGCATCAATAAAATAAAGCTACAAATGTCCAAACTTGATCTAATATGTCTTAAAACCTATCATACAACCATAACCAAGCTTATGGTTGATATCAAATCAAGAAAAATTCAAAAAATTTCCATAAATTAGTTTTTTATTGCTTCCAAATAGACTTAGTCCGTACAAATGAAATCTGAAACACCAACTAACTATTTTTTAACTGTTCCTAAACAGTCTAAACTGATTGTCAACAAAATAAACCAAAGATTGTTGTCAAGTTGAAACCTTGACAAATAGTTATGAAAGCTATGAAGTGGAGAAGAAGTTGTGAGAGGAATTGTAAAAATGAAAATAAAAGTAGCATGCTTGTTAACATTCTCATGTTGCAATCTGATTTGAGATTTTGTCTACATTAGTATGTTACTTTTTATTGCAATTATAATTAGTTCCTTGTTTCCTTAGTAATTGCTTTTTATTGCATGGTTGTCTTTGGTTTGTCATTTTGTTTTGATTGTCTAGTGATTTAAACCAAAGACTTTGACTTGGCCAAAAAATATGCAAGTCTACATTAGTATGTTTCTTTTTATTGTAATTATAATTAGTATGAATGAACAAAATAATGACAATGAAATATTTGTGATAATGCAATATTTTTTGAAATAGCATTGATGACTTTGATCAATGTGCCTATGTGTCAATGTGGTGTTGGACCATGCATGTTGAAGATGTCACACACAACAAGTAATCCTCATCCTCAATTTTGGGTTTGCCCAAATAGGAAAAAGGTTTGGATACGTAATTATATTTTATGTTTAAAAATAATGTGACAACTAATCATTTTATGAACTTATGTACATTTGGTACTGCAGGGAAATAGTGGATGTCAATACTTTCGGTGGGTCGATGAAACCAGATTTACATCTACCCCATATGCATCTATACCTGATGTAGGAAATGATTGCAACTTGTGCAAGGCTCAAGAGGCATCTAGTGCTGCCAAGATTGCTTCAATGGCGAAAGCAGAAATCATATTTTTGCAATGCCTTCTTTGTGTAGTTTGTGCACTACTTTGTTGGGACCATATGTGTAAATGTGGTTAACATAGGGCTATTGTAGATATTGAATTTTTTTTAGAATTTCAAGTAGATACATTGGACATATTTTGATAAACTCATAAAAAATTTTGTTGTTTATGACTTCGTTATGATTTTCAATATAAAATTAAATAAAATTAAAAATTAACCTTATTATCAAGCTAATTTTTGAAGGATCCAAGCCTAGGCTAGAAAGATGTCTTCTCATTCTATTGTGCATAGGTGTTTCATAAAACATACATACCTATTGCACGTGCATTCTCAATTCAGAGTCAGAAAATCTTATTTTGGATGCGAGGGAGGGAAGCCAAACACATAAAGAACATGCACATAAACATGACAGTTAAGAAACATAAATCTGGATATCAAAACAAATGAGAAACATAAATGTAGGCATCATGGTCACAATTTTTTAGAGACACAACATAATTGAATGGTATATCCAAACAATGAAACACAACTATCACTCCTCCGGTTCCAAGTTGACACTACAGGATCCAAAAACCATAGATAAGGAATAAATTTAGAGAGTGAAGGAGGGCCGTAATGACCAAAATAATATAGGGTCTCTATATTATTTTTCATCATTATAGCCCTCCTCCTTCAATCTCTAAATTTATTCTTTATTTATGGGTTTTGTTTCCTGTAGTGTCAACTTGGAACTAGAGGAGTAGTGGTTGTGTTGTATCATCTAGGTATACCACTCAATTATGTTGTGTTTCCAAAAAATTGTGATCATGATGCCTACATTTATGTTTCTCAGCTATTGTGTCCCAGGACCCCTTATGACCCTTTACGACCCTTTACGATCCCTAAGAATACATCTTAGAGGTCTTAAAATGTTGTAAAGGGTCATAAGAAGCTCCTAGGAGGGGTTAGACGAGCTTCCACCTTCATGTGGTTGGCTCTGTTATGTAGAGAATGTTAAACTATTCTCAAAACAAAGAGAAGCTCAATAATTTAAGGCCTCAATCCATGAAGATAATGAAAAAACAACAGGAATCAATGATAGAGAGTTTTTAGATACTGAGAAGACATATATGTAGTGGAGGCCCGAAGGGATTTTTTTGAGATTTACTAGATGTGGAGATTATCTTGAGAGGGTTTCTAGATTGAGTACCAGTGCAGAGATGATGATTCTGTAACCTATGTCTATAAAACCTTCACAAATATCCCTTTTTTGGCCTTCACTCATACCTCTTCTCAGAATCTAGAAAATTTGGATATTGTTTCTCATCCATGCACAAAATGTGCTAGTGATCATGTTAGTAAACAAATTTGTCTTCTAAATCAACCTTCACAAATGACTCGAAAATGCCTAAAATGGAAAGATAAACTGAAATCTAACAATTGAGCTACTTGCAATGAAATGTGCAAGCACCCTCTGAATTTTAAAATGAAGGTAAAACTTCCTTCATTATATTTACGATCAATAAATGTGGGTTGTCTTTAACTAGAAGACACAAAGGTAGAACAAAATTTACTCTTTAACATGAAGTAAATGTGATTACCAATTAAAGAATGAGAAATGAACAAAAGAATGGCCAACAGACCACCGATTTAACCTTCCCATCATAGAGAAATAAAGAAAGATTTAACATTTCATTTTACATATATGAAACATAAAGCCAATTGACTTCATGATTTACACTTGAACTTGACAAAATGGGCAAGAAAACTTTTTAAAATGATTGGAATCACCAACTGATTTATTTCAATCAGGAAAACATACATTTTAAAACCTACAGATTAAATAAACATATTCTCCTTTTGTTTTTAAAAATTTGATGAAATGACCAACAGATCATTTATATCCCTACCACACTTAACAAGCTTGCAAAATAAAATACTATTTCCCTCTCATCTTCTGTTACAACAATATCAAAAAATATTTCTCTCCTCCCGGTAGCCGAGTGACTCCACCTGAGAAGAAGAAGCTGGCGAGTGTGAAAAGTTTTACCATAAATAATGCTTCTTGGTTTCCTTTCAGTTCTGATAACCATTTCTTGAAATTCTCTTTATTCTTATATTTCCACTATTTAGTGGCTTCATTACTCTCATCCCTGACTCTTTGGGTATTCAACATTAATCAAATGACTTATATTATTATAAAGTTTTCTTCAATTGGCTGATAGGTGGATATAGCTTTTTCTACCTCAACACTTATGTGTATCCTTTATTTAATTTGAAGATCAACTCACCATATAACTATTCCATATTATAATTTTAATGCTTATTTGCATGCTTGACACATTTCACCTACAGCTCCATCATGCTATGAACTTTGATTCTATAAACATCTGTTATCCTTTTCACCACCGTTCACATCTCTAAGTCCTACATAGCCTGAGTCAATCCATGATTTCTTTTGAAATGCTTGAAATATATACCGACCCCATTCTCTATATGATTTCATCTCCAGTAATTCACCAAAGGTACATTAGCAACTCCACAGTTTCTAGACACATGGTGTGCCAACCACCATATCCTCGTCTTCCTTGAAGATGTAGTTTTCTCTAGCCAATTTCATTTGAGTTGAGTTATAGAAGTTGTAGCAAGTCCTTCCAACCTCCTTTACAAGGGAAAAATACATTAATCATTTCACTGATTCATTAAAACCCCATGCATACTTCACAATGTCTCCCATTAATGGACATATGATGGACCATAGCAAATTGTTTGAGAATCTAACTATCAGGAATAGTCCCAAGAGATAACTAAGAGAGGGGGGGGGGGCGGGGGGGTGAATCGGTTATCTACAAGTTTAAATTCTTTATCTAATTAAGTATACTTAAACATAAACCATAAACACAATGAAAGAACACTTGAACACAACACCAATATTTTGGTTATAGGGAAACCCAAATAGGTAAAACCCCCGGTGGGAATTGAAACCCACTAATATTCTATACTAGTGTATTATGATCCTTGTTAGAATATCCTTAACCCTGTTAGGAGTTTCTTTATAATATATTTAGTACAGTAGACCTGTTCAAGGGTCGGACCCTATTAGGAGTCTTTTACAATTAACCCTGTTAGGGGTGAGGATGCACTGTTCGAGAGCACATTGCTCAAAGGGGTGAAGGCTACAACCTTATGTTTAATAGATACACACTATATCTAGATCTTGGTGAATTGTGCTTTTCCTTTTTGTCTAGATCAATTCCAATGTATAAAAAAAATACTTTACTTGGTCACATAGACCTTCTTCTAATGGCTCAACACTTCGCACACTCTGCTCTCCTCTTCACAATCAACTTTGAACCATGCTCTAGAAATCACAAATGACTCCCTATAAATATCTTTCCTCTAAATGATATAATCAATTCACCTATTAGAACCACCTTGAAATCATATTAGAGAATTCATAACAAACTCCAATAATAATTCAGTCAGCTCTACTAAGCATGCAACACATTTTGGGACCTGTCTAAGAAGATAATTGTAGACGCACGCTACACACTATTAGCTCAACCAAAACAACTGGATCTTTCTCCTCAAGCTAAATTACCTCATGCACTATTAAAAAAACCTTACTAACTCTTCTCCAAGTTCTAATCCAAGGGCACATACCGAAATGATAGGCACAACTCTAGAACCAATATAATCTCTGTCGGCTCTTCTAAACAAACACAGGAAACCGCTACTGGTGAATAGAGACTACATAATTTCACTTCTATTGATCATCAGACTCTATTTCCATGAATGTAACATCACTAACATATCTTCATCACATATCCAAATGTGCAAGGCTCCATGATAACTGTACAAAAAACCATACAAAGAACACTACCTATTACTCTGTTAGGAACATTGCTGACACAAGTCGCTAAATAAATGTTTGTACTAATAGTCAACCTCTACACCCATGATATCAAGATGATAACATGTCCATGCCACACATATTGAAATCTTACTGCATAATTCTTCCATGCATGCTACTTACCATATGTTGTCATCAATGAAAAACATACAGTCAACACTGGCTTGCTGGAAAATCTCCAACAATCTCCCCCTTTGGCATTGATGGCAACATATGGAATGAAAAACTCCACCAATCCAAATGAACATTTCTTTTATAAAATTCTCTATTTCCTCTTCAAAACTCCCCCAAGGGTGAATCCTCCATCTACTACAATATTCTTCAACATTCTCCATTTCCTCAACTGAACCTCTTCCATAACTGAATACAACTCCCCCTTAGTATATTATTCCTTCTTTTACTTCTATTTTTCATGACTATATATTACTCCCCCATTGACATCAATGATAAAGGGTACCAAAATATTTTAGCACCAGTACTACTCATGAGGTAGAGTAGTCAACCATCCATCAGTCCCTAAGGACTGATGCTCTTTCTTCTTTCTTCTAAGTAGAATCAGCGAATTGAATTACTCCCAACTTATCCTTGAGATACTCAAAAGTATCATTTGGCAAGGGCTTTGTGAATATGTCTACCAACTGATCTTTAGTACTCACATAGTCCAACTTGACTTCTTTCTCTACCACTTTCTCTCTTAGGAAGTGATACTTGATCTCAATGTGCTTTGTCTTTGCATGCATCACAGGGTTCTTGGACATGTTGATAGTGCTAGTGTTATCAAAGTGAATAAAAATAGGATAATCAATCTAAATTCCAAAATCTTTTATCATCTACTTGATCCAAACAATTGTAGAACAATTCAAGGCTTCTGCAACATATTTAGCTTCTTTTATTGATTGAGAAATGCAATTTTTTTTCTTTCTTTTCCACGCGACAAGTCTATCTCCAAGAAACATTGCTCTGCCTGATGTACTCTTTCTATCATCAATGCATCTTGCCCAATATGCATCAATATACACATGAAGCTCAACATTTTTTGAATTAGGATACCATAGACCATAGTCTATAGTACCTTGCAAGTATCTAAATATCCTTTTTACTACCATGAGGTGACTTTATTTAGGCTCTATTGTAAATCTTCCAACTATGCCAACTACATTGGAAATATCAGGTCTAGTTTGAGTAAGATAAATGAGTTTTCCAATCATAGACTTTTACAATGTTATATCTACTACTGGTGAGTCATCTTCTTTAGTAAGCTTGGATCCAGTTATCATAGGTGTTCCTACTGGCTTGCACTCATCCATCTTGAATTTCTTCAATATCTCTTTCACATACTTGGACTAATTAATGAAAATACCTTTCTTTGTCTGCTACACATTCAATCCCAAAATGTACTTGATAGGTCCAATCATGCTCATCTCAAATTTGCTTTGCATCTCCTTAGCAAATTCAGCACTAATTTTGTCATTACCTCAAAAGATAATGTCATCAACAAATATAGCTACAAGCAGTAGTCCTTCAGATGTCTCTCTTATGAATAGGTCATAATCTCCTACTCCTTTCTTGAATCCAATATTTGTTAAATATCCATCAAGTCTCTCATACCAGGGTCTAGGGGCTTGCTTAATTCCATAGAGGGCTTTCTTTAATCTGTATACCATATCAGGTCTATCTGATAAGGTGAATCCTTCTGGTTGCTCAATGTATACTTCTTCTTTCAAATCTCCATTCAAGAATGCTAACTTGACATCCATCTGATAAAATTTGAATTTTTTTACTGTTGCATAAGCTAGAAATAACTTAATAGCTTCTAATATTCTCATAGGTGAAAATCTGTCTGAATAATCAATGTCTTCTCTTTGCGCATATCCCTTACATACTAACCTTTCTTTATTTCTTACTATTGTACCATCTTTATTCATCTTGTTTTTGAATATCCACTTTTTTCCAATCACATTCTTATCACTAGGCCTTGCGACCAGTTCTCAAGTGTCATTCTTAATAATTTGATCAAGTTCTTCTTTCATAGCATCATGCCAATCTGAATCATTACATGCATCTTTAACACTTAAAGGTTCAATCTAAGATAGTAATGATGAACTACAACTGATTTAGAACCTAAATAAAGAATCTATAATTCAAGATTACTAAAGTATTTGATGATTAGATATGCAAGATGATTAAATTGGTATTATGTTGTCATTGATCTCAACTAGCTTGATAGTACTTATCCTGTAAGTTACTATGCCAACAGATCTGAAGAAAGGTGAAAGAGATGAAGAACAAAAATATCTACATGAGGAAGATGTATATGTCAGATGAGTATAAGGAGTACATTGAGTAACTTGTTGATGAGTCTGTGACTTGATGAAATTGACTTTATTATGTTGCATTCATCTATGATGAAGAATAGAGTTGAAAGACACAAAGCAGTGTTGTTGGTAAATAAAGCATTCTAGTATACACCGATGGAATGTAGTGTATATCGAGCATAGTGTTAGCTGAGCTTGTGTTCACTGACTCATTTCTTTGTTAACTGAATAAAATAGAAAGGAATTAAATGATCAATTTAGCCAATAAAGTGATGAGTTGTAAAGTGTATGAAATTGAGGTAACAGATAAGGTTTGTTATGAAGATCGACAGCTAACATAAATCAAAAGGATCTAATGGAGCAGATTGAAATGTGTTACTGACACATCAGCCAAAGAAGCTTAAAGTAGAAAAATCTATGAATATGATTAAGCGGCAAAATTTGATGGAGGAAAAGAAAATGATTTACTCGTCTATATAAGAGACATTGGTTTCATTGTTTAAAATAGCCGAAGAAGAAGATACTGTAGAATTATCACTTGAACAAGTTTTCATGCATTCTGATCATACTGGTTAATAAGAACCGAGCTGCAAAATAATTGCCGAGCTACAGAGATTAATTACCGACAGACAGTAAGTTGATATAGTATTGAATCTGAAGTGGTATATTGATCAAAAAGATTTGAATGAGATGAACATTGATCTGTAAATTGTAATTAAATTTGTTTCAAGGCATATCATCTATTGTTACATATTTAACCATTGTACCCAGTCAAATCTCTTAACCCAATGGACTATGAAAGTCTTTTGATGTTTCATTCATAGAGTGAACATTGTTATCTTGTCAACCCCAGAGTGATTGCTGGTTGGATGATAACTTCTGGTCTAAAATCCTCTAACAAGGTCACACCTAACAGTGTGTTTGTAACCTTTAACAGGGTTGGGTCTTCACCAACCTCACTTCAGAAGAGTGAACAATTTTGGGTTGCCGGTCCCAAGTGGTTTTTCCCTTCAAAAGGTTTCCACATTAAATCTCTTGTGTTATGTGTTGATTGTGATATTTGTCTATTATCCTACTTTGCATATTACATGTTAGATTTAATTGGTAACTATTATAAAGTTTAGACTGACAATCGATAAAGACACAAATAGTGAAATTATTTTATGTTTACAGAGTAGTAGAAGTTGTAGATTTTTTTTGGATTATACACTTTGGAAATGGGACACTGGATAACTGATTCACCCCCCTGTCAGTTATTCTAACAATTGGTATCAAAGCTTTGGTTGCTTAGAAAAAATCTTTAAGGACTCCAAAAAAAAGGTCTCAAGATGTATAAGAGGGAAGTGCCAAAGCTTAACAAAGATAACTTCATAGTATGGAAAAGCCAAATGAAGTTGCACATATCTAGAATTGGGAATTCTGCACTAGAACTGATTGAGAATGGCTACATTGAACCGGCACTAGGTCCCTTGACACTCAATCAACTAAAGGATAGGCATGAACACAATATCACTATGATGGAACTTGCTACTACCTATACCGATGCTGAATTTGAAGACATCAAGGATTGTGATACAGCTAAGACCATGTGGGACAAGTTGACTCTAATATATAGTGGAGATGCGAATGTTAAGAGACCTAGAGCACAAAGTATAAGAGGTTGATTTGATGATATGAAGATGAAAGAGGGTGAGAACATTGTGCAATATAAAAATAGACTAACAGAGGTAGTACATGCTATTAGAGCATCTAGTGGAGTTATTGATGATGAAATAGTAATAAGCAAGATTCTTAGAACTTTGCTACCAGTTCATGCGATCAGGATCTCTGCAATTCATGAAACAAGGGCTACATCCAACCTCACTCTTGACACTCTAATTAGTAAGCTTACAACCTTTGAATTGAATAACTTTGACAATAGTGTTGTACCTTCTATTGAATCCTCTTTCATGTCTTCTTTGAAGATTGGTAAGTCTAGTAGCAGGTTTGATAAGAAAAATGATAGTGATAGTAATATCGATGATGAGCTTGATGAGCTTGAAGCTCTTATGGCCAGAAGATTGCCCAAAGGTAAGGGAAGGTATAGAGGCAAGTTACCCTTGGCATTTTTTAATTGTAAAGAAGTTGGCCACATCACTGCTAGATGTTCGAATAAGAAAGATGATGATAGATCCAAAGACCAATCCAAAGGAAGCTATGGGAGAAGAGTCAATAGAGGTTACCAGCACAAAAACAAAGATAACTAAGATAACTATGAAAAAGGGAAAAAGCTATGTTACATAGCTAAAGAATTTGAATATGAATTTGATACTAATGATGATGTAGAAGTAGTATTTGTTGCTATGAAAAATGATTCAAAGGAAGAAGAGAAACATGAAGAAACAACACTAATCTCCAAAGTAAGCAGAAATGATACATGGATCTTAGACAGTGGTTGTACACATCATATGACTAGTGATCTAGAGAAATTTGATCTACTTGATGAATATGATGGAGTATCTGTTAGAATGGGACATGATGCACCTTGTATGGTGAGAGGTAAAGGTTCATTGATGATTAATGATAGAATAAAATGTGAAAATGCTTATTGGGTAGATGGACTGAACTATAATTTGTTAAGTGTGGCATAGCTGAATAAATCAGGCCACCAACTTGCTTTTGAGAGTAGAAAGGTAAGAATATATGATAATGGAGGAAGACTTGTTGAAACTGGTAGACAATCCAGAGGTAATCTATTTTATCTTGATATTGATCAGTCTTCTTGTTTATTAATGAAGGATGAAGATGCATGGTTATGGCATAAGAGGTTATGTCATGTGAATTTTGATGACATGATCAAGATTAGTAAGAAGAAAAGAGTTAGAGGGTTGCCTAACTTGTCAAAACTGGATCATGCTATGTGCCATGAATGTCAGAAAGGTAAGATGACTAAGTCTAGTTTTAAGAGAAAAGACTACTCAACAAAGAAGATACTTGAGTTGGTTCATACCGATCTATGTGGTCCTATGAGAACTCAAAGTTATTATGGTGATAGATACTTTATTCTTTTTGTTGATGACTATACTAGATTGATGATTGTTATGTTCCTGAAAGAGAAATATGAAGCTTTTAAGATGTTTAAATGGTATAAGGTGAAGGTAGAAAAAGAGACTGGAAAAGAAATTAAATGCTTAAGATCTGATAAAGGAGGTGAATTTACTAATTTCTATAATGAGAATGGTATTAAGAGATAGGTCTCTACACCGAGAACACCTCAACAGAATGGGATTGTTGAAAGAAGGAATAGGTCAATCATTGACTGTGCTAGGACACTGATGATACAAAATAATGTTGCTCACACATATTGGAGGGAAGCTATCAGTATAGCTATATATGTGGTTAACTGAGTACAACTAAAGAAGGACACCAACTAGACACCTTATGAGCTATGGTTTGGACACAAACCTACTGTAAGTTATTTTAGGATTTTTGGAAGTAAATGTTTTATTCTGAAAGATGAGAGAAATGGGAAATTTGATTCTAAAGGTGATGAAGAAATATTCTTAGGATATTCTACTAAGAGTAAATCATACAAATGTCTAAATAAGGTTACAAATAAGATTATTGAAAGTACTAATGTTCATGTTGATGAGTTTGATGACATGAACATAGAAGAAAGAAAGGAGTTGGAAGACTATGGTAGATTCACTTACATTGAACTTTCTGACTATCTACCAAAGTTGCAACCTATGGTAAATGGTCAACAGGAAAATAGCCCTGAGGAACAAGAAAGGGAAACTAACGAACAAGATGGTACTACCGAGCAAGCACATGAACTCGAACAGGATGAAGAAGAAAGAAGAAACTATGTACTAGCTAGTTTTGTCAGATGACATCATCTTGAGACACAAATTATTGGAAATAGACAAGATGGAATGCAAACAAGAAGCAAAACAAGACAAGGTACATGTTTAGTTTGTGAATTTGAACCAAAGAATGTGAAATTTGCATTAGAGAATGAAGAATGGGTTAATATAATGAAGGAGGAAATAGAAAAAATAGAGAAAAACAAAACTTGGTCCTTAGTACCTTGACCTAAAGATAAGAATGTTATCGGTACTAAATGGATATTTAGAAACAAGCTAAATGAAAATGGTGAAGTGACAAGAAATAAAGAGAGATTGGTATGCAAGGGATATGCACAGGAAGAAGGCAATGACTATGGTGAGACATTTGCACCTATTGCTAGATTGGAAGGAGTTAGAATGCTACTTGCACATGCTGCACACAAGAAATTTAAGGTTTATCAAATGGATGTGAAGTTAGCATTTCTGAATGGTATACTTGAAGAAGAGGTTTACATAGAACAACCTGAAGGATTCGTTGATCCAGACAACCGAAACATGGTATGTAGATTACACAAAGCTTTATATGGTTTGAAGCAAGCACCAAAAGCATGGTATGAAAGACTGCATACTTACTTGTTAAGTATTGGATTTGTAAGAACTAGTGAAAACATCAATTTGTACATGAAAGGTGATACTAATGACACTATTATTATTGCTGAAATTTTTGTTGATGATATTATTTTTGGAGGTCAAGATCATGTATGTAAATCTTTTTCTAATGACATGAGGAATGAATTTGAAATGTCTATGTTTGGAGAGATTAAATTCTTTCTTAGATTACAAGTGATTCAATAGAGTGATGAGATATTCATCACAGAGTCCAAGTACATAAAGGAAGTCTTGAAGACATTTGGCATGGAAGATGCTAAACCTATAGGAACACCGATGGCTACTGGAAGTAAACTAACAAAGGAAGATGAAACTACAGAGGTAAACCAGACACTTTACCGATCTATGATTGGTAAACTAATGTATGTAGTTCATAGTAGACCAGATAGCACATGTTGTGGGAATTTTTGCTAGATATTCTGCTAATCCTAGAGAATCACACATGATTGCTACCAAAAGGATCTTAATATATCTAAAAAGGATAGAGGATTATGGATTATGGTATCCTAAGGAAGGTAAGTTTGAGTTGAAGGTTTATATTGATGTTGATTGGGCTGGAAATGTGGATGATAGAAAAAGTACCACCAGAGGAGCATTTTTCTTTGGTGAAAGACTTGTAACCTAGACAAGTAAAAAGTAGACTTGTATTTCTCAGTCTACAGCTGAAGCAGAGTATGTTGCTACTGCTACTAATTTCTCAAACATTGCATATATCAAGCAAGTGTTGGAAGGAATGAATGAGGTAATCACTAACTTGGTAAGCATATACTATGACAACACAAGTGCTATTAATATTTCAAAGAATTCAGTGATGCCCTCTAAGACAAAGCATATATCAATTAAGTATCACTACTTAAGACAACAAGTGTAAGAGAAGCAAGTGAAGTTAGAACTTTTTACATCTAAAGAACAACTTACAGACATTTTTACAAAGCCTCTACCAAAGGACACATTTGAATATTTGAGGACTAGACTTGGGGTCTGTCCCCTATCTATTAGTCACTAATGCGATCTAGATGTTGCATCAACCTAATCTTATCAGATGATCACACATGTTGATGTAGCATAGTTCACACTTTGGATATTGTTCAAGGTTGTGATTAAGTTTGAATAATTGAAATAGATTGGGATATCAGTATACTAAGATACAGAGGAAGTAATGGACAATAGAGAATTACTTAGCTACTACAAGAGATGATTGTTTATTTGTTTCTTTGGCATTATTTTCAAAGGGAGAGATAAATAATATGAAAAGGAAAAGGAGAGATATGCACTGATGAGAACTATCTAAGTGAGAGATAAATTGAAAGGAACCTGAGAACTGAAAATGTTATATCTACAGAATGGAAAATTTGTATTTCATAATGTTGTTGAGCAACATAGTGATTAAACATATTAAGCTAGGGAGAGCTTGTACAACATTTGATTATAGATTTGTAGAATACATGTTTGGTATGTGTATGGTATATTTCATATTACTTGAGTTGCCATCAATGCAAAAGGGAGAGATTGATGAACTACAACTAATTTAGAACTTGAATGAAGAATTTGTAATTCAAGATTACTAAAGGAGTTGATGATTAGATATGCAAGATGATTAAATTAGTATTATGTTGCCATTGATGTCAACTAGCTTGACAATACTTATCTTGTAAGTTACTATACCAACATATCTAAAGAAAGGTGAAAGAGATGAAGAACAAAAATATCTACATGAGGAAGATGTATATGTCAGATGAGTATAAGGAATACATTGAGTAACTTGTTGATGAGTCTATGACTTGATGAAATTGATTTTATTATGTTGCATTCATCTATGATGAAGAATAGAGCTAAAAGACACAAAGTAGTGTTGTCGGTAAATAAAGCATTCTAGTATACACTGACAAAATGTAGTGTATACCAAGTGTAGTGTTAACTGAGCTTGTGTTCACCGACGCATTTCTTTATTAACTGAGCAAAATAGAAAGGAATTAAATGATTAGTTTAACCAATAAAATGATGAGCTGTAAAGTGTATGAAATTGAGGTAAAAGATAAGGTTTGTTATGAAGATTGACAGCTAACATAAATCAAAAGGATCTAATGGAGAAGATTGAAATGTGTTACTGACACATCAGCTGAAGAAGCTTAAAGTAGCAAAATCTATGAATATGATTAAGTGGCAAAATCTGATGGAGGAAAAGAAAATGATTTACTCATCTATATAAGAGACATTGGTTTCATTGTTGAAAAATAGTCGGAAGAAGAAGATACTATAGAATTATCACATGAACATTTTTTCATGCATTCTGACCATACTGGTTAATAAGAACTGAGTTGTAGAACAATTACCAAGCTACACAGAGTAATTATCAATAGATAGTAAGTTGATATAGTATTGAATTTGAAGTGGTATATTGATTAGAAAGATTTGAATGAGCTGAACATTGATCTATAAATTGCAATTAAAGTTTTTTCAAGGCAGATCATCTACTGTTACATATTTAACCATTGTACATAGTCAAATCTCTTAACTGAGTGGACTATGAAAGTCTTTTGATGTTTCATTCATAGAGTGAACATTGTTATCCTGTCAACCCCAGAGTGACTGTTGGTTGGATGATAACTTCTGGTCTAAAATCCTCTAACAAGGTCACACCTAACAGTGTGTTTGTAACCTTTAACAGGGTTGGGTCTTCACCGACCTCACTTCAGAAGAGTGAACAATTTTGGGTTGCCGGTCCCAAGTGGTTTTTCCCTTCACATGGTTTCCATGTTAAATCTCTTGTTTTATGTGTTGATTGTGATATTTGTCTGTTATCATACTTTTCATATTACATGTTAGATTTAATCAGTAACTATTATAAAGTTTAGACTAACAATTGGTAAAGACATAGATAGTGAAAGTATTTTATGTTTACCAAGTAGCAGAAGTTGTAGATTTGTTTTGGATTATACATTTTGGAATTGGGACACTAGATAATTGATTCACCCCCCTCTCAGTTATTCTAACAAGTAAACATATGACCTCTTTGCTAGCTGAGTTCTTAGCTTGTGATATTGTTAAGACTTTTCCGCTCTGATCTCCAATGATGTCTTTCTTGGAATGGTTTCTAGATGTAAACTTGGAAACTTTAGGTGATATTGTCTCATCTTCCTTAGGAGTTTCTTTTTCACTTGTCTCAGGGTCATTGAATAACACATGAATACTATCAAACATTTCTTTAATAACTATCTCACTAGTGGAGGGTCTAGGTTATTATTCAATCATGGGTGAGTAATCATGATATCTTTCTTGAATCATAAAATTTTCATCAATCTTAACATGAGTTCTTTCAATGATCTTTTTCAATCTTAAATTGAAACATCTATATGCTTTACTTTTAGTAGAGTAACCAATGAAAATACCTTCATCACTTCTTGCATCAAACTTGCCTACTGCTTCATCTCTCTTGATGTAGCACTTGCTTCAAAATTTTATGAAGTATTTTACTATGGGAACATTACCAAACCATAGCACATATGGTGTTTTGTCTGCGCCAGGCCTCAATTGAATTCTATTGAATGCATAGACTATTGTATTGATTGGATCTCTCCAATAGGTGTGTGCAACTTTTCCTTCAATCATGATGGTGCACGCTATATCAAGGATGATCCTATTCCTTCTCTCTGCAATTCCATTCTTCTAAGGGATTCTAGGTGCACTCAATTGCCTCTTGATGCCATGTTCTTCACAATACTCATAGAATCTATCAGAGGTGAATTCTCCTCCTCTATCTGATCTCAAACATTTTATCTGTAGTCTAGGTTCATTCTCAACCTTAGCTTTGAATATTTTGAACTTCTCAAATGCTTCTAACTTGTCTTTCAAGAACACAACCCACATCATTCTAGCATAGTCATCAACAAACAAAATGAAATATCTTTCACCATAGTATGATCTTGTTTGAGTTGGCCCACATAGGTCTGTATGAATCAGATCCAACTTGTTCTCTACTGAATTGTGCTTGTTCCTCAATGAGTTTCTCACATGCTTTCCCATCATAGATTCCCTACATATAGTATAAACTAGCTTTGCTATGCTAGGTAGATCTCTTACTACCTTTAAATTTCTTATCTTAACTATGCTATCAAAATTGATATGACATAGTCTTTTATGCCACAACCAATTGTCACCTATTTTAGCAACAAAACAACTTGCTTCTGGATTAAGCTGGAAAACATTACATTTATTCTTTGATCCTGATGCAATTATTTCTACTTATTTTTTTTAATGATGCACGTGTTTCCATTGAATTCCAATCTATAACCTTTGTCAAGTAACTTCCCAACACTTAGTAGGTTATGTTTCAAACCATCGACATAAAGAACATCATCAGTACTATTCTTTCCATCCAAGGTGATGGCTCCTCTACCAACTATGGGTTTAGGAGTGTTATCTCCAAATATAACCATGCCACCATTGTATTTGTCCAAATGAACAAATCTATCTTTATCACTTGTCATGTGATGTGAACAACCACTATCTATAATCCAGTCTTTCCTAATATCAGCTTGTGAAATTAATGCTATCTCTTGTTCTTCTTTCTCATCTTCATGATCTGTCTTATTGTTCATTTTCTCTATAATAGCAATAAATCCAATTTCTTCTTCAGTTGAATCATCATTTGAAACTCCATCTCCAGCATAGTAACATTTCTTAGAGCATGTAGGCTTGTAGTCATTTTTTACCTTTCTAGCTCTTGTAGGACACTTAGATGCAAAGTGACCAATCTTATTACATGAAAAGCATTTATATGGAAATTGACCTTCATATTTTACTTTTCCTTTCTTTTCTCTTTTGGAAATCATATAAATAAAATCATCTAGTGTTTTCTTTTAATCAACATCATCAAAATTACCAGAAGTGTTTGCATATTTCTTACCATGGACTATTGCTTTGAAGGCTGTCTCACTTTTAGGTTTTGTCTTCAATATTGAAATCTCAAAAGCTGAGATTTTTTTGATCAAGGTCTCTCTCTTGAAATTTGATGTAAGTTGCATGGTCTCATCAAGGATTTTGATCTTGTTTTCATATTTTGGAGTGAGAGTAGTCATCAATTTGTCCATAATGTCTTCCTCTGAGATCTCTCCACCATTGTTCTTGATTATAGCAACTGCTTCATTGATCCTTTGATTGTAAGCTTTGATGTTTTCTTCAGGTAGCATCTCTAATGCATTGT
This sequence comes from Chamaecyparis obtusa, assembly GCA_027943335.1. Lineage (NCBI taxonomy): Eukaryota > Viridiplantae > Streptophyta > Pinopsida > Cupressales > Cupressaceae > Chamaecyparis > Chamaecyparis obtusa. The sequence continues at coordinate 210,647 of BSBK01005368.1, read as the reverse complement.
ATCTTTTCTTCCATTTTTTTCTATGTACATCCTTTTCTTGTTTGTCTCCTTCAAATATGTCTTCTAGGTACTTCCATATTTTGTGGGATGTATCTACTTTCTTTATTTATGAAAAATCACTATCAGATAGGGCACTAATAAGGGCTTCTTTGGCTATTACATTCTAATGAAACAATTCCTTTTACTTTTCAGTAGCATCATCCTTTGCAAGGTCTTCTAAAGTAGGGATCTTGACTACTTTGATAGTTACATCAAAAACTTCAAAAGCAATGCATTTCAAATGTGTCACCATCTTGTTCTTCCAATCAAGATAATTCTCTCCACCAAACTTTCTCTCCAAGGCACTTGGCTCTGATACCAATTGTTAGGAATAGTCCCCAGAGATAACTGAGAGGGGGGGGGGGGGTGAATCAGTTATCTATAAGTTTCAATTCCTTATCCAATTAAGTATACTTAAACATAAAGCATAAACACAATGAAAGAACACATGAACACAACACCAATATTTTGGTTATGGGGAAACCCAAATAGGTAAAAACCCCGGTGGGAATTGACACCCACTAATATTATGTACTAGTGTATTATGATCCTTGTTAGAAGATACTTAACCCTATTAGGAGTTTCTTTACAATATATTTAGTATAGTAGACCTAGTAAAGGGTCAAACCTTGTTAGGAGTCTTTTACAATTAACCCTATTAGGGGTGAGGATACACTGTCCGAGAGCACATTGCTCAAAGGGGTGAAGGCTACAACCTTCTGTTCAACAAATACACACTATATCTAGATCTTGGTGAATTATGCTTTGACCTGCTATCTGGATTAGTTCCAATGTATAGCATAAATACTTTACTTAGTCACATAGACCTACTTCTGATGGCTCAAAACTTCACACACTTAGCTCTACTCTTCACAATCAACTCTAAACCATGCTCTAGCAATCACAAATGACTGTCTATAAATATCTTTCATCTAAATGATATAATCAAGTCAATTTTTTAGAACCACCTTGAAATCATATTAGATAAGTCATAATAAACTCCAATAATAATTTAGTCGGCTCTACTAAGCACACAACACATTCTGGGACCCGTCCAATAAGATAATTGTAGATGCACGCTACACACTGTCGGGTCTACCAAAATAATTGGATCTTTGTCCTCAATCTGAATTACCTCATCCAATCTTAACCAAACCTTACTAACTCTTATCCAAGCTCTAATCCAAGGGTACATACCGAAATGATAGGTGCAACTCCAAAATCAATATAATCTCTATCGGCTCTTTTGAACAAACATAGGAAACTGCTACTAGTGAATAGCGACTGCATAAATTCACTTCTACTAATCATCAAACTCTACATCCATGACTATAACATAACTAACATGTCTTCATCACATATCCAAATGCACAAGGCTCCATGATAACTGTATGGACAACCATACACAGAACACTAACTGTTACTCTGTCAAGAACACTGTTGACACAAGTTGCTATATAACTGTCTGTACTAATAGTCAACCTTTGTGCCCATGATATCAAGCTAATAGCATGTCCATTCCACATATACTGAAATCTTTCTGCATAAGTCTTCCATGCATGCTACTTACCATATGTTTTCATCAATGAAAAACATACAGTCAGCACTAGCTTGCTGGCAAATCTCCAACACTAACAATCTTGTAGATCATTCTTGGTGTATGAGCATTCTCATGACATTTTGTGAAGTAGTTAACATGTGCTTCCTATACCTCCATATTGATAGTTTAAGACCAATGATAGCAAGTCATGCTATTCATCTTCATTTTGTAGGGCACTCCCATCCACCTAGATAAATTAGGCTTAATGTATTAAATCAAACAACTAGTGTAGAATCTCCATCATTATCTAATTTTCAACATTTTGATTCAAGCCACTGTTTGTGTGCCATATACTAATAAAGTTATAGTCTCTTAACTAGTGTTAATTTCTTCTGCTTTTTCTTTAGAGGGAAGTACTTCTGCTTCTTTGAGAGATGCGACTATAACTTCCGTTAAGCACAACCTCTACAAGGAACAACTATGATATATTGAAAAGAAAATCATAAAATAGGGGGAGCATCAAAATGCCTACTAAAGCTAGTAAAGTTCTCAAACTCAAAGTTATAGGAGTATGTGGCATATGTATGACAACAAATAATGTGTTGTACATTCTCATATTGAGGATTTGAGGAAGTGTTGAATCATCACTACTAGAATATAAAACCAATGAGCCACCACTTTCAATGCTCAAAAACTTCAATGACACCAAGTCTGTGTACTCATTTGTAACAACAAATATATCAACACAGACACCTACTTGAACAACCAAAGTAGCCAGGTCCTTGTAAAATGGTGTCTATTCTAGAAGCAATGCTTGATCTAAATCTTCACCCCTGCTAACATATTGCTTCCAATAATGTCCCATCCCCCAACGAGTACACCATCTAATCCTTGTCCTGTCACTGTAGTTCCTTCCAAAGATATTGATGATTTTAAGGTTTCTAGTGCTACTGTAATATGGTCTTTGTAACTCTCCACCCATTTACTCATTCCTTTTCTAGCCAACTTGAAGCATTACATTTATGGAATAATCTGTTTCATCAAAATAAACTCAAGAGGATCCTATTAGTGCCATACAAGAGCTAAAAATGATAGCAAAGGCATACCATCTTCAAATTATATAGGTACACATCCATCCAAGTCAAGAGGAATGAAAATGTGCTTCACAACTGGAACAGGCCCTTGAACATCATATAATCCTATCTTGTGGCTGAATGTAATGAGCCCAAACAAAGACCCTAGTGCTAGAGCCTCCAAAGCGGCAAGTAAAGTAATTTTAGAAAGCTCCAAAAATTCCTCAGATGCTATGAGCATTTGAATTCACCATCCTCAAAAACTATTCATGAACTAAAGAAGACATCCAAGAAAGCCAAAATGTGTCATGAAGGATCATCTACTATATCACAACTTTACATACCCATAAATAAAACTTGTAAAAGTTCATGCCATCTGGTTCATGATTTAAAATTTTACAATGACAATATTTTGGCATTCCATCTGGACAAATAGGATACTGGTTGTGAAGTCAAGTTTTACACTTCCTTGCACATTTGAATGAGGTTTATAAATTTTTTTATGATGGGCCCTTATATACTGTCTTAGCATCTCCCCTTGAATAGCTTTAACTCAAAGATGAATTCATGGAGGTGGTAGGGGCTCATGGTCTTTATTTGTTTTGATTCTAATCTCTAATTTTAAATGAAGAATAGCCACATAAAATGGTACTATATCCATTCTGTTGACATCTTTGCCAAAAAATTGAATGCTCTCTGCACTCAGACACTTTAAACCATCTTTGTATCATTCAAGAATCATTTTAAGTACTTTGTGATCATAGGATTTGTGCTCTAAATGCATTCTTCTTCATGTCATTCATTTTTTAGGTACCAAATCAATCAATGGGTCAAATGATGACCTTTTAACTTCAACATTCCACACAAATTTTGTCATGGATTTTGAATAATCCTTTCAGCTTATTGTTTAATTATGTAATTCATGTCACCCAATAATGACTATCATACCTACACTTCCCACTATAAGATTTACCTATGCCTTCTCAGATAGTGTGCTTGATAGCTTAACAAATGAATTATCTGACTTGTGTTAAAGCTTAAGATTCACCAAGGAATTAACAACCTGATTTGATACATTATGAACATTTGGAATTGAATTATTCACTTGCAACCTTCAATCTAAATCTACATTCTTGAGGCCTAGAATGTGAACCCTGAATCTAGATTTTGAGACTACTCTTGAATTCCAAACTAAGGAACCTTGAAACCAAATTTTGAACATTGAACTTTTGAGCTTTAAGTCTTGAACTTCCTTGGTTCAAAGTTCAAGTTTAACACAATATTGGGACACCTCATCTCCACATATTAAGCTTAACAAAGGCATTATTATTAATAAGAATCCATAAGAAACTAGAAACAATTTAACAATTCCTTCTATAGGGGTGATTCTTGAAAGTTTAAAACTTGGGTACTAGGGTGCTAAGAGAAAGCTAATAGCTAGCTCTGACTGGGGATGTGCACTATAAAGTGCATCAAGAAATTAGAAATCTCTGGTTAAAAGTCAGTGCCTAGTACCATGGGAAATAGAGTCAAGGTAAAAATGGAGAATAGGGAGCTTCTTGTTGAAAGGATAGAGGGGAAATAGGATAGCTACAAACCAAAACAAAGCCCCTAACTAAGAAAACCAGAAACAAGCTTAAACACCTAAACTAACCAGTACAACAAAAATTATTTACAAAAGATAGGGCTAGCAGCCCATACCTCCAAAGATGCCTCTCATTGCTCATGTGAAGCCATTGACTGGCTGTGAGAAGTATCTGCTAGTGTAGATGAGAGGTTGATACATAAGATGTACCATTCCAATTAGATAATTAATGACTACTGCATGGAGAGGTCTGACCACAATATGTTGCACCAACTTAGAAATCATGTCAGATCCAAAAAGCCAATTTGCATTATAAATTTTAGGCTACCATGTTTCAGCACCATCTTAGGTAAGGAGATTCAAATAAAAAATACCATTATCCTTCTCTTTAGGAGAGTGGAGAAAACCATTAATAAAGGAAAGATTAGGGAAGTTCCTTTTTGGAACCTTTAAATCAAAACCCAGGGCTAGGCTTACTGAAAATCTATCTCTTGTAAGTCCATCAGTAATTTCATGTTTAAAACATAATGCCTCCAAACTTTGGAGCTGAGACCATTCCTTTTGAGTTGGTGTGAAATCAAACAAGAAGACCTCATATTCTACCTCCTCCTCAAGCTCATAAACATTAGGCTTTAGATCATCAATCAATGCATTCTCGGTGATCATTTGGAAATCATAGATCGAGTCTTCTTTAGTTGCTTCTAATAGCCAAGGATGATTTAATGAGGAGGCTTCTAACTGGCTGTTGTGCTTTGGATGCACTTCCACCTTCTTGCTTGGCTCCACCATGGTCATGCCACCATGGTTTTCAATATTACCCTCCATTTTCTCATTCCCATCACATAGATCATAAGGGATGAAGAGGGGATTATCCTAAACTACAAAACCTTCAATAAACTTAGCAGGTGAGTATAATGCATTCACGCTACCCCAAAAAATCTCACCATCATTTCCCAATTCATTCTCTACTGCTATGATATTAACTATATTATTGCCTTGGCATTTAGAAGAAAAATCAGAATTCAAAAATTCTTCTTGCATGTTACATGTTGAACTATCCTTATGGTATATAGTTAAAGGTGATGGTTTTTGAAAATTACTTTCAACGACCATAGGATCAAACTTTAAAGGAAAATCCTTTTTGTGATGAATGTGATTAAAATCTTCATTGAGTAAAAATAAAGGTTGGGAACCATAAGTATTTCTTCCTTTATCATCACTAACCAACAATCCTTCTACAACATGAGGCTCTTCTTGAAAATGCAGCTTCTCTTGTTGAATTTCCTTTAATTGTTGTTCATAAATCCAAGGCACCAATGATTATGACGTTGCTGCTAAGAAATATTGGTCTTTAGAGGCCAAGAGATTGGAGAGAAAGGGTTCTTTAATCTCATATTTTCCTTTAGATATCTTTGTAGTAGCAGGAACTTCTTGACCAGAATTCTTGAGATTATTATATCTTTTATGCACACATTCCAATAGTATGGTGGATTGATGATATTTAGATGGATTCAGTTTGTTCTCTTCAGCCTCACAAATGCTCCCTTTGAAGGCATTCCAAAGATATTGGAGCATGTCATCTCTCTTTGAATTGATTTCATAGGTAAATCTTATAGTGGGAAGTGTAGGTATAATAGTCATTATTGGGTGACATGAATTATAGAATTAAACAATATGTTGAAAGGATTATTCAAAACCCACAACAAAATTTATGCGAAATGTTGAAGTTCAAAGGTCATCATTTGACCCCTTGATTGATTTGGTACCTAACAAATGAGTGACACCAAGAATAATGCATTCAGAGCACAAATCCTATGATCACAAAGTACTTAAAATGATGCTTGACTGACACAAAGATGGTTGAAAGTGCCTGAGTGTAGAGAGCATTCAAATTGTTTGGCAAAGATGTCAATAGAATGGATATAGTACCATTTTATGTGGCTATTCTTCATTTAAAATAAGAGATTAGAATCAAAAAAGATAAAGACCATGAGCCCCTGCCACTCCATGAACTAGTCTCTGAGTTCAATCTATTCAATGGGAGATGCTAAGATATTATATAAGAGCCCATCATCAAAAATTTTATAAACCCCATTCAAAGGTGCAAGGAAGTGTAAAACTTGACTTCATAGCCAATATCCTATTTGTCCAAATGGAATTCCAAAGTCTTGTCATTGCAAAATAATGCAGTCAAGGATGGGGGATCCAATGAAGGATAGTCCAAACCTTGCAGCCAATAGAATTACATAGCGGAATACTCAACAAAAAAGACAACACCATAAATGTTTCAAGTAATTTTCATTAACATGCCCAACTGTAAGGCCTTTTAGGTTAGGGCCAATTATAAAATGAAACAATTCTGCAAGATCCACAACTAGATCCAGTACAATCTTAGCTAGTTTAGCTCTAAAGACAATTAGAAGCTGATAGAAACCCTGAGGTAGATCTAAACTTGAGCTCACAAGCCTCCAAGCAATCTCATTGTTTCCAAGTAAGAAAACCCCTAGCTCTGCTACAAACAATTATCAGATAACAATCTGATCTGCAAGATCATGCAAGATCCTTTCCACAACTTTGCCAACTTTAGCTTTCAGAACCTTAGATCTAACCCACTAAGTCTTCCAAGTCATGAATCTCTCTCTTCTTTGTCCCTATCTCCCCCTAAACATCTTCCCAAGCCCTCCTTAAATACTAATCATCAGCCACAAGTTGGCTGAATGAAACCCTTAACTCCCCAAAACAAATAATTAAATGCCATACAAGTTGGCTTACAAATGTATTAAAACATTTAAGCCTGCATGTTGGCCCAAGACAATGGCTACCAACAACTAATTCACCAAGTCGGCTCAACAAATCACACAAAACTCTAGTCGGTAAGTCAGAACTATCGAGTGATACTAAAATTACCGAGTAGGCTAGGCATCACCAAGCACCAGTGTTGACCGATCATCGCAAGCATGATGGAGCAACAATTTCACTGAGTGCCAGAGACTACCGAGTACCTTCAGTGACTGAGCTTCCTTCAATGACTGAGACCATTGGTCAAGGTTGCAACCGAGTAACACCGGCCAAAATACAAACACTCCATGCAGTCTTATCAAGGACATAGAAGGCCTTGCCTTAACCTTGGATGCCCTTGCATTAGACACCCCAAGTTCCAAAAGATGTTCATATGTGAGAAGAACATCTTTTAGTATTCAACACATAAATCCCAAACTGGTTCTTCACATACAAGTCCTCCACCTTTTCTGCTTGCAAAGTCTTCCACTTTAGCTTCCTTTGTCTCTTCAAGTCTTTTCTTGAAAATGTATAGGTTGGTTCTTCATACTGATCATTCATTTTCTCAGGATATACTATCTCAACTCGGCTACCAATACTCAGGATTTTTCTATCGAGCATTGTATCCATCAAAGGCATTAGTGAAAACTTCCTGTCATTCTTCTCAATGGTAAACACATTTCTTACACAATCATAAATAACTTTGCAATCATATTGCCAAGGTCTACCAAGAAATATGTCACAACTATTCATCTTCACAATGTCACAAAGCATAAGATCCTTATACTGGCCAATCTGAACATCAATGAAGCATTATTCTCTAACTTCCAAAGCATGAACATCTTGTAACCAGCCAAGCCTATAAGGACAAGGATGTTTCATTGTCTTCAAACCAAGTTTCTGAACCAGGTCCTCAGCAACAAGGTTATGAGTACTACCACTATCAATAATAACATCACAGAGTTTACCTTCAGTCTTGCATCAGGTCCTAAACAAGTTACTCCTCTGACAAGGTTCATCCTTTACATTGAACAATATTCACTTAAGTAGCAAGTTCTCTGATTTAGGTTCATTCTGAATGTTCTCATTCATCACAGTAGTTCATCAGTCAACTTTCTTTTGTGTGCATTCAAAAGAATGGTGTCCTTCCTCCCATAGTTATAACAAGTACCCTTAAAGATAACTCTACCTATCTTCTTCTTTGGTTCTAGAGGTTTCTATTCATCTTTTGCATCAGTTGGTTTCTCCTTCATCGAGTGATCAATCTTTTCTTTCCCTCAAGAGCTACTAGGTTGTTTCCTCTTCAACTTATTTTCTACCTTTAGAGCATATTCATAAGCATCTTCAACAGAATCAATCTTCAGCATACCAATCTCCTCCTGAATATTTAATCTCAAACCATTCACATACTGAGCTACCTTTTCCTTACCAAGCTCTCGGTATCCAGATCGAATAGTAAGTTTTTAGAACTCCTTGGTATAATCTTCAATAGACAAATCCTTCTATTTTAGATTCTTCAACTTCTTAAACAAGTCAAGCTCATAGTCAGCCGGTATGAACTTAGCTTTCAACTTAGTCACCATCAATCTCCACTGATTGATCTTTGTTTCACCTTCATCTTCTTAGTCTCTCTGTAGTTCCTTCCACCAAAGAGCAGCATGTCCTTTCAACTTTGTCTATGCTAATCTCACCTGAATAGGATCTTTAATTTCTTCTAGATCAAAGAAATCTTCAAGTTCACCAATTCAATCAATCAGATTGTTAGGCTTCAAAGTACTAGAGAAAGTAGGAACTTTCATTCGGTAATTACTAAACCAAGCAGTAGGTCTAGGAAACTGAGCAGTTCTATCTACACTAGATCTTTTCCTCTAGTCATCACCACTAGATCCAACAATTTCAAATTATTCAGTAGCTTCTTCATAGCCATCCTCATTACCAACATTTTTAGGTATACCCGCAATAGTTCTCATGATCTCGGTGACCATACCATTCTTCATCAATTCCATCTCAGATCTAAAATCTAATTTTACCTTCTCCGTGATCCAGGATTCAACAGTATCACAAAGATCAGAAATAACTCTAGGGTCTAATCTCCTTGAAGGAATCCTTAAATAATAGGAGAAACCCTCTGCAAAAAACCCTCACCGACCACCTTGTGACAATCTCTAAGTTGCAACAAGTCGAATCTCAACCTGCAATCTTGTAAACAACTAGGGCACAATTTCATAAATTCACTACTTTAGATCTGCAATTCAGATTGCACACAATCTCTACTCTAATAAGATCAACTTTACAAGATCATCCTTGCTAGGTCAAGCTTCTGCTTCAACAAGATCAAACTTTTTCTCTAATACCACGTAATGCAATCAAGGATGGGGGATCCAATGAAGAATAGTCCAAACCTTGCTACTAATAGAATTACATAGCAGAATAATCAATACAACAAACAACACCATAAATGTTTCAAGTAATATGCATTAACATGCCCAGATGTAAGGCCTTCTGGGTTAGGGCCAATTGCAAAATGAAACAATTTTACAAGATCCACAACCAGATCCAATACAATCTTAGCTAGTTTAGCTCTGAAGACAATTAGAAGTTGATGGAAACCCTAAGGTAGATCCAAACTTGAGCTCACAAGCCTCCAAAAAATCTCCTTATTTCCAAGTAAGAAAACCCCTAGCTCTACTACAAACAATTATCAGATAACAATCTGATATGCAAGATCATGCAAGATCTTTCCCACAACTTCGCCAACTTCAGCTTTTAGAACCTTAGATATGACCCACTAAGTCTTCCAAGTCATGAACTTCTCTCTTTTTTGTCCCTATCTCCCTCTAAACATCTACCCAAGCCCTCTTTAAATACTAATCATCAACCACAAGTCAGCTGGATGAAACCCTTAACTCTCCAAAGAAAATAATTAAATGCCATACAAGTCAGCTTACAAATGTATACACACATTTAATTCTACATGTCGGCCAAAGAAAATGGCTAAAAATAATTAATTCACTAAGTCAGCTCAATAAATCACATAGAACTCCAATCAGTAAGTCAGAACTACCAAACGACACTAAAATTCCCAAGCACGCCAGGCATCATCGAGCACCAGTGTTAACCGAACACCACAGGCATGACCGAGCAACAATTTCACTGAGTGCTAGAGACTACTGAGTTCCTTCAATGACTGAGCTTCCTTCAATGATTGAGACTATTAGTCAAGGCTGTAACTGAATAACACCGGCCAAAATAAAAACACTCCATGTAGTTTTACCAAGGACACAGAATGCCCTACCTTAACTTTGGATGCCCCCGCATCACAAAATTTGAAATCATGAACCAGATGGCATGAAATTTTACAAGTTTTGTTTGTGGGTATGTAAATTTGTGATATAGTATCTGATCCTTCATGATGCAGTTTAGCTTTCTTGGATGTCTTCTTTAGTTCATGAATAGTTTTTGAGGATGGTGAATCCAAATGCTCATAGCATCTGAGGAATATTTGGAGCTTGTTAAAAGTCCTCTACTTGCCGCTTTGGAGGCCCTAGCACTAGGGTCTTTGTTTGGGCTCATTACATTCAACCACAAGATAGGATTATATGATGTTCAGGGGCCTATTCTAGTTGTGAAGCACATTTTCATTCCTCCTAACTTGGATGGATGTGTACCTATAGACCTCAAAGATGCTATGCCTTTGCTGTCATTTTTAGCTCTTTTATGGCACTGATAAGATCCTCTTGAGTTTATTTTGATGAAACAAATAATTCCATATATGTAATGCTTTAAGTTGGCTGGAAAAGAAATGAGTAAATGGGTGGAGAGTTACAAAGACCACATTACAATAGCACTAGAAACCTTAAAATCATCAATATCTTGGGAAAGAACTATAATGATAGGACAAGGATTAGATGGTGTACTCCTTGGGGGACGGGACATTATGGGAAGCAATATGCTAGTAGGGGTGAAGATGCAGATCAAGCATTGCTTCCACAATAGATGCCATTTTACAAGGACCTGGCTGCTTTGGCTATTTAGGTAGGTGTCTGTGTTGATATATTTGTTGTTATAAATGAGTACACAGACTTGGCGTCATTAATATTTTTGAGCATTGAAAGTGGTGGCTCGTTATTTTTATATTCCAGTAGTGATGATTCAACACTTCCTCATATCTTGATTATGAGAATGTACAACACATTATTTGTTGTGATGCATATGGCACATATGCCTATAACTTTGAGTTTGAGAACTTTACTAGCTTTAGAAGGCATTCTGATGCTCCCCCTATTTTACAATTTTCTTTTCAATATACTGTAGTTGTACCTCCTAGAGGTTGCGCTTAACAGAAGTTATAGCAAAGTCTCTCAAAGAAGCAGAAGTACTTCCCTCTGAAGAAGAAGCAGAAGTAACTAACGCTAGTTGAGATACTGCAACTTTATTAGCATATGGAATGCAAATAGTGTCTTGAATCATAATGCTCAAAATCAAATAATGATGGAGATTTTGTACTAGCTATTTGATTTAATGCATCAAGCCTAATTTATCTAGGTGGATGAGAGCACCCTACAGAATGAAGAAGAATAGTGTGACTCACTATCATTGGGATTAAACTATCAATATGGAGATATAGGAAGCACATGTTAACTACTTGACAGAATGTCACGAGAATGATCATACACTAGGACCGATCTACAAGACTATTAGATTCTCAAAAAATTTTCTATGGTCCATCATATGTCCATTAATGGGAGACATTGTGAAGTATGCATGGGTTTTTGATGAATCAACGAAAGGATTAATGTATCTTTCCCTTGCAAAGGAGCTTGGCAGGACATGCTACAACTTCTATAACTCAACTCAAACATAACTAGATGGAGAAAACTACATAATCAAGGAAGGTGAGGATATGGTGGTTGGTACATCATGGAGCATCATGAATCCAGAAACTTTAGAGTTGATAATGTACATTTGGAGAATTACTAGAGATGAAATCATATAGAGAATGAGGTTGGTATATATTTCAAGAGTTTCAAAAGCAATCATGGATTGACTTAGGCTATGAAGGACTTAGAGATGTGAATGATGGTGAAAAGGATAATAGATGTTTTTAGAATCAAATTTCATAGCATGATGGAGCTATAGGTGAAACGTGTCAAGCATGGAAATCAGCATTAAAATTATAATATGGAATAGTTATATGGTGAGTTGATCTTCAAATTAAATAAAGGATACATGAAAGTGCTGAGGGAGAAAAAGCTATATCCACCTATTAACCAATTGAAGAAAAATTTATAATAATATAAGTCATTTGATTAATGCTGAATACCCAAAGAGTCAGGCATGATAGTAATGAAGCCATGAAATAGTGGAAATATAAGAATAAAGAGAATTTCAAGAAACAGTTATCGGAACCGAAAGGAAACCAAGAAGCATTATTTATGGTAAAAATTTTCACACTCGCTAGCTTCTTCTTCTCAGGTGGACTCAATCGGCTATGGGAAGGAGAGAAATACTTTTTGATATTATTGTAATAGAGGATGAGAGGGAAATAGTATTTTAATTTGCAAGCTTGTTAAGTGTGGTAGGTATATAAATGATTTGTTGGTCATTTCATCAAAAAAAATTTTAAGAAAGCACAATATGTTTATTTAATCTGTAGGTTTTTAAATGTATGTTTTCCTGATTAAAATAAATTAGTCGATGATTCCAATCATTTTTAAATGTTTTCTTTCCCATTTTGTCAAGTTCAAGTGTAAATCATGAAGTCAGTTGGCTTTATGTTTCATATATGTAAAATGAAATGTTAAATCTTTCTTTATTTCTCTGTGATGGGAAGGTTGAATTGGTGGTCTGTTAGCCATTCTTTTGTTCATTTCTCATTCTTTAATTGGTAATCACATTTACTTCATGTTAATGATTAAATTTTATTCTTCCTTTATGTCTTCTGGTTAAAGACATAACCCATGTTTATTGATCATAAATCTAATGAAGGAAGTTTTACCTTCACATTAAAATTTAGAGAGTGCTTGCACATTTCATTACAAGTAGCCCAACTATTAGTTCTCGTTTGTCTTTCAATTTTGGGCATTTTCGAATCATTTGTGAAGGTTGTTTTAGAAGACAAATATGTTTACTAACAGATCATATAAAATTACTTTTGCAAGACTGGGATCAACTATGAGAAGGTAAACAACAAGATAATATTATTGTATCTTTCATTTATTTTATCCATTCATATTTTCTACCTTCTCTTATATTGGATATTGTGCAATGTACATAAAATCAAGGAAGTGTTTATTCTCAATGATCGACAGGTATAAGTCTTCTAGGCCTTACCCGATAGCTAGGACTAAAGATAGCAGAGCTCAAGAGACCATCATATTTGGTCTCCATCTTTTATCCATATACTAAAATAATGTTTTACATTTCATTAACTCATCAAATGCGGTGATTTGAAAGAATTGAATGAAGGATATTTTCATGTATAACGTACATTATGTAAGTTTGACGCTGAACAAATTTATCTACTTCGCACACTTGTAAACATTGAACATAGCCATAAAGAAGCATCCCCTCCCGTGGCTTGAGTAATGTAGGCCATGGGAGGAGATGCTTCTTTATCATTGTGTTTGATGTCTACAAGTGCACGGAGTCAAAAATTCATGCAACATCAACTTAATAATATACGTTATCATGAAAATATTCTATTAAATTCTTTCAAATCCCCGCATTTTATGAGATAATGAAAGGTAAAATGTTTTATCAATAATATGGACCGAAGAAAGAGACCAACTACAATGGTCTCTTGAGATTTGTTATCTTTAATGCGCCTAATATTTCTTTTTTGATGGGAATGAAAATTATCCCGACAACAACAATATACGTGTGACATTTACCTATTGGGAATATTCGATAGCTAACTATCGCATGTTCAACATCCCCATCGATAAAAAACTAAAAACAACGGCCACCTATCGAAAATATCTGACAGCTAGTTGTCGCATGTATAGAATATTTGACACTCACCCATCAGAATTGCGATGGTAAAAAACAAACCTGACAACATGTTCACCATGTTGGCTGCCCCTCTTCAGATGAAAATTATGATGACTAGTTTCATCATAATTATGATGCCTATGGTAGCTGTCATTTTATTCCACTACAAAACTATGATGGCGTGTGATGTCTATTGATCAATAGAATAGTGTTGTAATTCTGACTTCATGCCATTGGAAAAGGGTGTCAAATGTACTAGTGTTAGGGTTTCTCAAATCTACCACCCAAAAATCATCATTATACTAGAGCATCTCAGATCAAGGATATAATTCATTAACTCAAGCTTCGAAATAAGGATTCTAAAGATATTTTCCTTTCTCTTAGAGATCATCATTCCTCAACTAATATTAAACATATGAAAGAAGGCTAGTTAGTGTTGTTTGAGCTACCAGATATCATTCAAGATTTTTTCAAACATTATGAGAATGTGGTCATGGCTTAGGGAAAATCTCCTACTAGAAATCAAGCTCTCAAGGATTACCTTGTATTTATTCCTTCTCAGCTCTTAGATTCCCAGAATTTCTTTTGTGACTAGTTGTTAACCATCAAGGACCTTAAAGAACCTTTTTATTTTATGGAAGATGAAAAATATCCTAGATGTGATGGTTTCCCTTGTGAATTCTACAAAGCCTTTTGTCTTTGTGTAGGTAATAACTTACATAAGGTCCATCTGAAGGCCTTCATGCCCATTCCTTAGGCCAACTCATTAAAATAGGGACTATCAAATTGATTCCTAAAGGAGTGGATCCAAAGGACATATATAACTAGTGACCCATTACTTTACTCAATGTCTCTTGCAAGATCATTACCAAATCTCTTTCCCTTAATATCTTTCATATCCTTCTTGTTATTGTTTGTCTAGAGAAGATTGGTTTTATCAAGTGGAGGTTCATCCTTGATAATATTATTTTTATTTGGGAATGCATGGAATGGGCTTGTTTCTCTATGAAAAGTACATTTTTTGTCAAAATTAATTTTTCCAAGGCTTATGATCACATTCAATGGCCACTTATTCTTATAATCCTCAAAATATTGGGTTTGGGCCTGACTTTATTCAATTTATTCAAATTATTTTTGGTGATTCCTCAGCTTGTATTACTATCAATGGCTAATAACATACAACATTTGGCTTGTTCAGATCTATTCACTAGTGTTTTCCTTTGGCCCCTTCTCTTTTTGTCCTTTTGGTCGATGTTTTTGGCTATCTTATTACCTCTACCATTTCTATCGGTTGTTTCAAGGGAATTTTATTTCTTGAATCACATTCTCAAGTTGTTAATGGTCATTTTTCAGATGATTCTCTCCTCATGTTGATTGAGTATGAAGATAATGTCTAAGACACTCTCCATTGCCTTGATATTTTCTATCAATCTTTTGGGCTGACAATTCAATGGCACAAAACTTAGTGTTATAGGAAATCTTTTCTTCTCACCCCATTCTAGATTCTCCAAAATGGGTGGAAGTAGATTCAACATAAAAAAAAAAATTAGATTTTTTGGGCATCCCTTTTTTCTTCCAAGGTTCTTTTGTTGACCTCTAGAATGTGGTGTTTATCTAGATAGAGAAAAAAATTATTTATTGGATTACCAATCCACTTTCTTTGGTTGGTAAATTCTATATTTGTTTGATTTTTTTTTCTTCCACTCATGTGTAATACTCCTCATGTAGGGATCCCTCTAAAGCCTCTTACAAAAAAACTTGAAAGGCTTATGTGAGACATTTTATGGGCTTTTGTAGTTGACCATCATACATTTCATAGAGTTCCTTGGGAGTATTGTTGTCTCATACAATGAATTTGGAGTCCTCAGTCTTTAATCTAATTAGAAGAAAGGTTTTGCCTTGTGTACCAAATATGTTATTTAGGCCATTTATAGAGTAAAAACGTTGGAAATTCTTCTTAGGCATTGTATTTCTTTAGAATGTACAATTCATAGACCGGTCTAAAAGGGAATTGGTTTTAAAAACCTTCTTATAATGAAAGATGTAGTCAAGAGTGAAGGCACTTTTATTTCCAAAAGTATTCATCATGTCTAGGAAACTCTCAAACCTTAGCTTCATTGGGATGGTACCAGTTTTCATGATGGCATTTCTTTCAACTAGCACACCATATGATGGTATCTTCTTATCTAGTCTTAGGGACTCTCTTTAGCTACATTTCCTTTCCTAAATTCTTTTCATTTTTACAAACACAAAACTCACAGTTTGTGAGATCTATTTTCTTCTACCACTATGAATATCCACAACTAGCTAGATATATAGGTCTATTTCTACTTATCATGATCAGATTGATAGAATTTTGATGTAGTGGTCTCAATACTACCACTGAATATACTACACAAGCTTGACATTCATTCTATCAAGCCATGGTGAAAGGACTGATAATGGTTTCTATTTACTTCATATTATAATTACTGTTAGAAAGTAAAGATCCCCAAGATAACTAAGAGGGGGGGGTGAATCAGTTATCTGATAATTTAACCATTCAAATACTTTAAACAATATAATCAATGTAGTAATCAACCATAGAAAGATAACCATACACAATTGCACAATAACACAAGATATGTTGACTAGGGAACCTCTTGAAAAGAGTAAACCCTGGTGGGAATGATGCCCACAAAATGATGCACTAATATGAAAGTTCCTTATTAGAGGATAGACCCTGTTAGGAGTCTTATGAAATACATTTAGTACATATAAATCCTTGTTAGGAGATTTTGAATCCCTATTAAAAGATTCTAACCCAGTTAAGAGTTTATGGAAGACAGAAGGACCCACTACCCAAACAGCTTCAAGGCAAGATCTCTAAACCCACTGTCCAAAAGATCTTAGAATTATTCAACAGAATAATATGAAATATATTACCTCCTTCATACTATGCCAAAACCACACTCTCTACTACACAAGTTCACAATTCCAGATCTTTGTACTCACAAGTCTTCCTTCATCACTGAATTAGCACTTTTCTTCACTTCATGCATATATTCGCATCTCAACTTTCACAATTCAATCCTCTCTACTCAATTCTCTTTTTTTACAATTCTCTTTTTCTCAATTCTTATTACAATAAGGAAAACATTCCTTCTTATATACCAAACTCAAATAATTACAAATGAGTCGGTCCTTAATTACAAAATAATAATTTCTACACGCTACACACAAAATTCACATAAAACTGTCGGCTTCTAGATACTGTAAATTTCTCCAAACATATCCTCAAAGTTTTTGCTATGAACCACATCATTATTAATGAGTCTCCAACATCCCTTTAACTATGCAAAATCATATTCCATCCCAGCTAAGAGATATCCTCCGATTTCTGAAAATCGTTACATAGAAACACTGTCTAAACACTGCTTTCACCAAAATGCTCATAACTCTCATGAATGAATGAATTTATTTTTGTGCTATTAACCATAGGTTAATAACACACCAAAGAAAATACCATCAACTGTGAAAAATCCAATCTACAATACAAAATGTGTGCAAAATAAAAATGTACTTTCTTTCTTGCTAATATCCAGAATATCACTGCATTGACATCAATGACAATCCAAGTCATGAATGCAACAACAACTGCTACAGAATGATTGCCAAAATACTTTGCATTCATTCCTAAAAATCTCCCCCATTGCTATTGATGGTAACATAGATGAAAAACATCCAATGTTCCAAAAATCCAATACTGCAACATCACTGCAAAATATCAAATTAAATCTTGCTTCATTCTCCCATTCAGCTCTCTCATACAATCCATAATGTTTTTCATGTATATCTCTCCCCCATTGACATCAATGATAGAAATTCCATCACTACGTCAACAACAACTTAATGTCAAAAGACATTGTTCAGAAAAATACAATAACAAGAGTCCTCATGACTCAGCTCATAAACTCCCCCATAGAGGAAGTTCCAACATCCAATCCAGAAGAAAGATAGGGCTCATATACCACTAGACGGATGCAATCATCTGCATCAATTCTCAAAAGATGGTTGGGGCATAACCCAAAGCATACCTCTTAGATACACAAATGTATCCTTAGGTAAAGGTTTTGTAAACATATCTGCTATCTGTTCCTTTGTGCTTATGTACTCCAATCTTACTTCTTTTTCTACAACTTTCTCTCTTACAACATGATACTTGATCTCAATATGTTTAGTCTTAGAATGTAAAACATGATTTTTTGACATACTCACTATACTAGTGTTATGAAAATGTATAACAATAGGCTCATCAAACTTTATTCCAATATCCTTCAACATCTGCTTCATCCAAATAATCTGATTACAATTGTTTACTGCTGCAACATATTATGCTTCTGATGTACTTTGTGAAATACAATTCTGCTTCTTACTTAACCAAGAGACCAATTTTCCTCCAAGGAAAAAGGCTCCACCACTGGTGTTTTTCTTGTCATCAACACTACCTCCCCAATCTGCATCAGTATAGGCACATAAAGTAAAATCATCAGAATTCTCATACCATAATCCATAATCCATTGTTCCTTTCAGATATCTCAGTATCCTCTTTACTGCTGCATAATGTGATTCTCTAGGTTCTTCTTGAAATCTTGCTACAATCCCAACTAAATGTGCTATATCAGGTCTTGTATGTGTCAAGTACTGCAATCCTCCAATCATAGATCTGTACTTTTTTTGCTCAACTGCTGGTGTCTCATCTTTGCTAGATAACTTATCTCTAGTTACCATACGTGTTCCAATAGGTTTAGAATCTTCCATTCCAAATCTTTTCAATAAGTCATTCAAATACTTAGTCTGACTTACAAATATACCTTCCTTTCTTTGTGTTATCTGTAATCCCAAAAAATATTTCATTTCTCCAATCATGCTCATTTCAAATTTAGTCTTCATTTCATCTACAAATTTTTCACTAGCTTCATCTTCTCCTCCAAATGTAATATCATCAACAAATATAACTATAACCAACAAACCATTCTCAATTTCTTTTTTGTATAAGTTACTATCTGCTATTCCTTTTATAAATCCCAATTTCAATAAATACTTATCCAATCTTGCATACCAAGTTCTAGGTGCTTGATTTAATCCATATAAAGCTTTCTTTAACTTACATAACATATCTCCTTTTTTCAAAGGAAAACCTTTAGGCTGCTCAATGTAGACTTCTTCCAATTCACCATTCAAAAATGTTGACTTCACACCCATCTGATACACTTTGAATTTCTTGTAAGCTGCATATGCTAGAAACATTCTCACTGCTTCAAGTCTGACCACAGGTGCAAAAGTTTCTTCATAGTCAATTCCTTCTTGTTGTGAATATCCTTTACATACCAATCTTTCTTTGTTTCTTATCACTTCTCCTTATTCATTCATCTTGTTTTTGAATACCCATTTTGGTCCAATCACATTCTTGCCTTTAGGTCTAGGGACCAATTCCCATGTCTTGTTTTTTTTTAATCTGCTCCAGTTCTTCTTTCATAGCATTAACCCAATGTTCATCTTCACAAGCTTCATTAGTAGTCTTAGGTTCAATTTGAGAAATCAAACATAAATGTACCTTATTTTGAGTCAAAACTCCTCTGTCTAAACTTCCAATAACTTTCTCAACAAGGTGATGTCTTGAAATATACCTGCTAGGTGTCATAGTTACTGATCTTGTTCCAACTCTAGATTATTCTCTGCTTTCTTCTCTATTTTCTTCAGTATGACTTTCATTCAGCAAATCACTATTAGTTTCAAAAAATTAATTCTATATTTTCAATGTTAGGCTGAGGTTGTGCTTCTCCATCAGATTCATAATCAAGCATTCTTTCCTGAATTTTAAACTTCTTGTCAACTTTGACATTTGCACTTTCAACAATAGTCTTAGTTCTTTTGTTATAACATCTATATGCTTTGCTTTTCAAAGAATATCCAAGAAATATTCCTTCATCACTTCTTGGATCAAACTTTCCTACATCATCATCTATTTTAATATAACATTTACTTCCAAAAATTCTAAAATACTTAACTGAGGGTGCATGTCCAAACCATAATTCATAAGGTGTCTTATTTGTATCTGCTCTGATTTGTACTCTGTTCATAGTGTATACTATTCTGTTCACTGCTTCTCTCCAAAAAGTCTTAGCCAAATCATTCTCAAACAACATAGCTCTTGCTGCTTCAGTTATTGACCTATTCCTTCTTTCAGCAATACCATTTTGTTCTGGTGTTCTAGGGGCTGAAAGTTGTCTCTTAATACCATTCATTTCACAAAAAGTATTAAACTCTCTAGATGTAAATTCACCAACTCTATCACATCTTAGACACTTAATCTTCATTCCAGATTCATTCTCAATTTTTCTTTTCATGATCTTAAATTTATCAAATGCTTCAAATTTTTCTTTCAAAAATGCAATCCACACCATTCTTGTAAAATCATCAACAATAATCATAAAATACCTTTCTCCATAGAATCCTCTACTCCTAGTAGGACCACTCAAGTCTGTATGAACAATCTCCAGCTTCTCTGCCGATCTGAACTTCTTGCTGGGAAATGAACTCCTTTTCTGCTTTGCCATCATACATTCTTTGCAAATCATGTTAGTAGGTTTCATAATTCTAGGTAAATCTCTTACCGCAAGTGTAGTACTCACTTTGACAATATTATCAAAGTTTATATGATAAAACCTTTTATGCCATAACCAACTATCATTAATCTTAGTTAGCAAACATGCAATCTCAGTATGATTCAACTAAAATACATTACCTCTGGTTCTAGATCCTTTTCCAATCAGATTTCCATATTTATCTTTTATCACACAAGTTTTCTCAGTAAACCAAACTTGATAACCCTTATCAACCAATTGTCCAACGCTTAGTAGATTATGTCTCAATCCATCAACAAAGTAAACATCATCAGTGTTAGTCTTTCCATCAAGAGTAATAGATCCTATACCCTTAATCAAACAAGGTGCATTATTACCAACTCTAACAATTCCTCCATCATAATTGTCTAACTTAACAAACTTTCTTTTATGTCTAGTCATATGGTGTGAACAACCACTGTCGATAATCCAATCATATTTCTTTTCAACTTGAGAAACTAATGCTTTTTCTTCCCTTTCATCAGATTCATAACTTTCTTCTTTAATTGCTACAAATCCTATTTCCTCAAAGTTATCATTATCACTGTCACTTAAATGTCTTTCAATTCCAACTTCAAGATCTTCATCATTTGCATAATAACATTCTTTAGATCTCCTAGGTTTAAAGTTGCTTCTATACTTCTTAACTCTTTTAGGACATTTAGATGCAAAATGACCATATTCTTGACAATTCCAACATTTAAAGATTTTCTTACCTTCTGGTTCTCTTTTTACAAGTAATGCAATACCTTCTTCAATCTTCTTATCTTTTGTAGATTTAGATCTGCTACTGCTAGCATAATCTCCATTCACACTAGTACTTCTTGATAATGTAGGTCTAATGTTAAGAGCACTGAATGTTGTCGCCATTCTAGGTAGCTCTCTTGATAATCTCAAATTCATCTCTGTTGTTTCTAATCTTCCAAGAAGATTCTCTCTTGAAAAGTTCGGTGTAGAAGGTATCACTTGTTCAATCATCTGTGTTGTCTGCTTGAATACCGGTGTCAAAGTTCTCAGAATTTTCCATATCACTTGGTTCTCTGTCTTATCACCTCCACAAGACTTTATTCCTATTACAATCTCAGACATCCTACCAATATAGCTTCTAATAGATTCATCTTCCATCATTCTGACACTATTCATTATCTGGTAGTGCTGACAAAAGTGCTTCTCTTGCAAGTATGTTACACATGAATAGATCTTGCTCATATTTAGTTCCTGCCTCTAGATTATCTTCCTCAATGATAGTCTTCTCATTCTTTGTAATCAATGAATAACTTGGTCCTAAACACAATAAATGTGTCTTCATCTTTTCTTTCCAGTAGTCAAAATTTACTCCATCAAACTTAGGGCTTTCTTTCCTGAAATTCACCATGGATCTCCTTAAGTTGTTAAACTTTTCTTTCAAGGACCTGCTGCTCTGATACCAATTGTTAGAAACTAAAGATCCCCAAGATAACTAAGAGGGGGGGGTGAATCAGTTATCTGATAATTTAAACATTCAACTACTTTAAACAATATAATCAATGTAGTAATCAACCATAGAAAGATAACCATACACAATTGCACAATAACACAAGATATGTTGACTAGGGAACCTCTTGAAAAGAGTAAACCCCGGTGGGAATGATGCCCACAAAATGATGCACTAAAATGAAAGTTCCTTGTTAGAGGATGGACCTTGTTAGGAGTCTTATGAAATACATTCAGTACATATAAATCCCTTTAGGAGATTTTGAATCCCTGTTAAAAGATTATAACCCGGTTAAGAGTTTATGGAAGATAGAAGGACCCACTGCCCAAACAGCTTCAAGGCAAGATCTCTGAACCCACTATCCAAAAGATCTTATAATTATTCAATAGAATAATATGAAATATATTACCTCCTTCATACTGTGCCAAAACCACACTCTCTACTACATAAGATCACAATTCTAGATCTCTGTACTCACAAGTCTTCCTTCATCACTGAATTAGCTCTTTTCTTCACTTCATGCATATATTTGTATCTCAACTTTCAAAATTCAATCCTCTCTACTCAATTCTCTTTTTTTACAATTCTCTTTTTCTCAATTCTTATTACAACAAGGAAAAAATTCCTTCTTATATACCACACTCAAATAATTACAAATGAGTCGGTCCTCAATTACAAAATAATAATTTCTACACGCTACACACAAAATTCACATAAAACTATCAGCTTCCAGATACTGTAACTTTCTCCAAACATATCCTCAAAGTTTTCACTATGAACCAAATCATCATTAATGAGTCTCCAACATCCCTTTAACTACACAAAATCAGATTCCATCCCAGCTAAGAGATATCCTCCGATTTCCAAAAATTGCTAACAGAAACACTGTCTAAACACTGCTTTCACCAAAATGCTCATAACTCTCCTGAATGAATGAATTTATTTTTGCACTATTAACCATAGGTTAATAACACACCAAATAACATACCATCAACTGAGCAAAAGCCAATCTACAATACAACATGTGCACAAAAAAAAATTGTACCTACTTTCTTGCTAATATCCAGAATATCACTGCATTGACATCAATGACAATCCAAGTCATGAATGCAACAACAACTGCTACAGAATGATTGCCAAAATACTTTTCATTCATTCCTAACAATTACAAGTGCAAGATGTGATACCACTAGTTGGTTCCTCACCTTCCTATGGTCCCCATCCTAAACCAATAATGGAATTTACATTTATCATAGTCACCTAGCAAAGAAAATTTCTCACGGTCTATTTTTCCATAGTAGAGCCTAATGTGGATCATTTCTCTTGGTGTATTACTTTAAAATGCCCATTTCTAGGTTCTCATCTCTAAAATTTGGGTGTTTTGGGCCCTTAGCTCTCTTTCTATGGGAAACCTATAAATTTCCATTCATATTTTCTAGTATTGTAGAAAAGCCCACTAGTTCTGGGTTTGGATTCATGACTCTTTTGACCCTTGAAGAAAAAAATCTTCTCCTAGAATATAATCTTGTTGGGATATTTTTCCAGATTTTCTATCAATTTTTTGTTTTTATGGCATGCTTTTAGGTTGTAAATCCTCTTCATTCTATGGAAAGATATAAATTAAGTGTTATTTACTCAAAAATTTCTTGATATTAATATTTATTTATATAATAAATCATGTATATGTAATAATGTCATGATTCCAATTTAAGTGCAAGCTAATAAGATGGCCCTTGTTGTTTCCCACTTGTAATATTTACTTCAACAATAGGGGAATGCCCCTTGTATGGTTGTTAGAGTCCCACCAAATATTTTTGTTTCTGACAAGCTATCTCTACCATATGGTCATTGGGGTGGCCAAAGTTCCTCCACCCACTGCTCACATACACCATGTTCCTAGGCCCCTCACCAAACTTATAGCAGGAGAAGATATTTTTAACATTTTTTCTTAGTTTTCCACCTCATGGTGGTTTGGCTTCTGGTTGGCCTACATAAAATGTGGGTCCCTCTTCCTTGGGTTTCTCAGGCTTTCTTGATTGTGGTAGAGTCTCTTGATGGCCCACTTCTACAAAGTGATTCCCATAGATGGCTTTGGCTATTTCTCCAAACAGAAAGGAGAATGAAGAAGAAGACACAATATAGGAATGGTGGTCCCTTATGACCCCAATCTTGAGCTCATTAACGTATGGGAAAAGAAAGATTATTGTGATCCCTTTTTAATTTTTCATTTCGTATTTAAGGGTAGTACTTCATTTGAAGATTTGATAATATTAATCCATTTGTGAGGCACTTTAGGGTCATTATATCTCCAACTAGTATGGAATAAATGCATGTACATAAGCATAAGGAAATAGAACCAAAATCTAAACTTTAAATTTTTTTATATTATTTAAGTGGTATAAAAGGTTATTAGCTACTCTAATTTACCAAACCTAATTTTTTCATGATGATCACATGATTATACTAAGAAATATGTGAATGAGTATGATAAAATATTTTAATTCCAAATAGTTTCATCAACCAACTCATTAGGATATTCAATGACCTTGGCTAGGGATAAGGTTTCCAATTTTTACGTATTTATCCTTTTCATGTGAATCTATGGAGATTTCCACTTTAAGATCTTATTCAAGTATTTTTAGGATACGTAGAACATATTCAATTTATCATACAATTAATCAAAAAATAGAATGTGGGAGGGCTATGAGAAGCCAACTAATCTAGACTAGGTCCACATTAAGATTTTCCTCCATTTGAGGAGATGAATGGGGAACTAAGTGGGGTTTCTAGTTTATAGGAAAGTAGAAAGGAAATATTTAGAGAAGGTGAACTTTGTTCATCTTGAATCACCATCTAAAAATATGACTTTTGGGGGCTCTTCAAAAGGATAAATTTTCATTTTATGAAATAAGAGGGAATTGGAAACCAAGGCCCTATATTTAGTAGTGCATGTTGGTCTTGAATGGTAAACCTTCTCCTTAAAAAAAGTGGTTTAAAATAGGACAAGATAAAATTTAATTATTTTAATATAGATGCTAGGGTTCAAGTCTATCATGAGGGAGGAATTAGTAATCCAATTTTGGGACGATATTAATATAAACCTATATGGAAAAAAACAAGGCCTTAATAAAGGGTAAAATTGTTATGTTTGGCTAGAATTACACTCACTAACTACACTAAGGAAGAGAAAATCCAAATCATGAATTTTAGTTTTAAATTATTCCTAAAGTAATTTATCATAGAGAATTAGTTGGAGTAAAGTATTTTGAAAAAACTATCTAATGTTACATACTGCTAGGAATGGAAACACTGAGAGGGGGGGCTGAATCAGTGTTCACTGTATTTTATCTTTTTACTTAATATTTAAACTGAAATCAAATGCTTAAGTACTGAAATGAACATCCATATAAACATGAAACATGAAATCAACACATAACACCAATATGGTTACGAGGAAACCCAAATAGGTAAAAACCCTGGTGGGAATTGACACCCACTAATATTCTATACTAGTGTTTTATGATCCTTGTTAGAAGATCCTTAACCCTGTTAGGAGTTTCTTTACAATGCATTAAGTATAGTAGACCTTGTCAAGGGTCAGACCTTGTTAAAGTCTTTTACAATAGTCCCTATTAGGGGAGTGGATGTAGTTTCCTAGAGCTCACTACTCAAGTGGTGAAGGCTACAACCTTCTGATCTCAGATACTCACTATATCTGCTGGATGAACTATCACTGTGACACTTCTTGTCAGATCAGTTCCTTTGATGTGCTGATGCTTTAACCTCTTGAAAAGCTCTAATACATCTTATATTCTATTCACACACTTTTTCTTTTCTTATCACAACTCTATATCAACTTCCGTGCTAATTACAATGGGCGCATCTCATATTTATATGCATATACAAAACAAATAACTAGGTCGGCCCTTAAACCTATTACATACAATGCTTCAAATTGAATTGGCTCAATCGTGTTTACAAAAAAACATATTTACATGTCAGAAACCTAATTAAAATAGGCACATAGCCTTTACATAATTAGAATATAACTGCAACTAAAAATGCTAACAGTCGGCTGCTTACTCTATTTTTCTCTGGCACACACTAGCAATGTAACTTTAACTGTCTATATTTTTCTCATACTTTCATATCTAATCATGCGCTCATAGACTAAGCATGAATATAGTCTAACAAAATTATCTTCTAGGGTGCATATCATAACTCAATAATATGCACGTGCATTGATGCTCTAAGCTTCAGGAACTTTGTACATTGTCCAGTCTTCAACACTTAGCTGATTTCTTATCTTCCCATCAAGTGTGCTGACTCCAAACTGCTATATGACTTTATTTCCATAATGAAAGCACTATACTAAGTCATATACATTAGTATAGCCAACTTGCTAGAAATCTCCCCCTTTTTCATTGATGGCAATAAAGGAATATGGCCAAGTTGCTAACTATGCTTAATAAAAAAAACTTTGGTCTTATATCTCCCTATACATATCTATAATCCATATTTTACACATATTCCCCCTTTGACATTAATGACAAAGGTGTGTCAAAAATGAATCTACAAAAACTTACTGTGATAGAATATCCAGATATGCTATATGTAGATTTTGGATCTCCTTCTTCCAAAATGTGATTAGTGAATTTACAATCTGTAGATGGGCACATAAAGCATACTGTAACTTCTCCATCTTCTCCAGATCAGTGCTAGGACCTTGATCATATGTCACCATGGTGGCATCAATCTTCTTGATATTCTCATTGAGTATTTCTAATGAGGGCGCAAGAGCATGTTAGAAAGTAAAGATCCCCAAGATAACTAAGAGGGGGATGGGTGAATCAGTTATCTGATAATTTAACCATTCAACTACTTTAAACAATATAATCAATGTACTAATCAACCATATAAAGATAACCATACACAATTGCACAATAACACAAGATATGTTGACTAGGGAACCTCTTGAAAAGAGTAAACCCCGGTGGGATTGATGCCCAGAAAATAATGCACTAATATGAAAGTTACTTGTTAGAGGATGGACCCTGTTAGGAGTCTTATGAAATACATTTAGTACATATAAATCCCTGTTAGGATATTTTGAATCCCTGTTAAAAGATTCTAACCCGATTAAGAATTTATGGAAGACAGAAGGACCCACTACCCAAACAGCTTCAAGGCAAGATCTCTGAACCCACTGTCCAAAAGATCTTAGAATTATTCAATAGAATAATATGAAATATATTACCTCCTTCACACTGTGCCAAAACCACACTCTCTACTACACAAGATCACAATTCCAGATCTCTGTACTCACAAGTCTTCCTTCATCACTGAATTAGCTCTTTTCTTCACTTCATGCATATATTCGCATCTCAACCTTCATAGTACATATTATAACAAGGAAAACATTCCTTCTTATATACCAAACTCAAATAATTACAAATGAGTCGGTCCTCAATTACAAAATAATAAATTCTACACGCTACACACAAAATTTCACATAAAACTATTGGCTTCCAGATACTGTAACTTTCTCCAAACATATCTTCAAAATTTGTGCTATGAAACACATCATCATTAATGAGTCTCCAACATCCCTTTAATTACGCAAAATTAGATTCCATCCCAGTAAGAGATATCCTTTGATTTCTGAAAATGGCTTCATAGAAACACTATCTAAACACTGCTTTCACCAAAATGCTCATAACTCTCATAAATGAATGATTTTTTTTTTGCGCTATTAACCATAGGTTAATAACACACCAAAGAACATATCATCAATTTTGAAAAATCCAATCTATAATACAACATGTGCACAAAACAAAACTGTACCTACTTTCCTGCTAATATCCAGAATATCACTATGTTGACATCAATGACAATCCAAGTCATGAATGCAACAACAACTGCTACAAAATGACTGCCAAAATACTTTGCATTCATTCCTAACAATCTCCCCCATTGGCATTGATGACAACATAGATGAAAAACATCCAATGTTCCAAAAATCTAATATTGCAACATCACTACAAAATATCAAATTAAATCTTGCTTCATTTTCCTATTCAGCTCTCTAATACAATCCACAATGTTTTTCATGTATATCTCTCCCCCATTGACTTCAATGATAGAAATTCCATCACTAAGTCAACAACAACTTAATGTCAAAAGACACTTTTCAGAAAAATACAATAACAAGAGTCCTCATGACTCAGCTCATAAACTCCCCCATAGAGGAAGTTCCAACATCCAATCCAAAAGAAAGATAGGGCTCATATACCACTGGACGGATGCAATCATCTGCATCAATTCTCAAAAATACATTGGGTCATAACCCCAAGCATACCTCTTAGATACACAAATGTATCCTTAGGTAAAGGTTTTGTAAATATATTTGCTATCTGTTCCTTTGTGCTTATGTACTCCAATCTTACTTATTTTTCTGCAACTTTCTCTCTTACAACGTGATACTTGATCTCAATATGTTTAGTCTTAGAATGTAAAATAGGATTTTTTGACAAACTCACTATACTGGTGTTATCACAATGTATAACAATAGGCTCATCAAACTTTATTCTAATATCCTTCAACATCTACTTCATCCAAATAATCTGATTACAATTATTTGCTGCTGCAACATATTCTGCTTCTACTGTACTTTGTGAAGTACAATTCTACTTAATTAACCAAGAGACCAATTTTCTTCCAAGAAAAAAGGCTCCACCACTGGTGCTTTTCTTGTCATCAACGCTGCCTCCCCAATCTGCATCAGTATAGGCACATAAATTAAAATCATTAGAATTCTCATACCATAATCCATAATCCATTGTTCCTTTCAAATATCTCACTATCTTCTTTACTACCGCATAATGTGATTCTCTAGGTTCTACTTGAAATCTTGCTACAATCCCAACTGAATGTGCTATATAAGGTCTTGTATGTGTCAAGTACTGCAATCCTCCAATCATAGATCTATATTTTTTCTGCTCAACTGCTAGTGTCTCATCTTTGCTAGATAACTTATGTCCAGTTACCATAGGTGTTCCAACAGGTTTAGAATCTTCCATTCCAAATCTTTTCAATAAGTCATTCAAATACTTAGTCTGACTTACAAATATACCTTCCTTGCTTTGTGTTATCTGTAATCCCAAAAAATACTTCATTTCTCCAATCATGCTCATCTCAAATTTAGTCTTCATTTCATCTACAAATTTGTCACTCGCTTCATCTTCTCCTCCAAAGATAATATCATCAACAAATATAACTATAACCAACAAACCATTCTCAATTTATTTTGTGTATAAGTTACTATCTGTTGTTCCTTTTATAAATCCCAATTTCAATAAATACTTATCCAATCTTGCATACCAGGTTCTAGGTGCTTGTTTTAATCCATATATAGCTTGCTTTAACTTACATACCATATCTCCTTCTTGTGTCAAAGGAAAACCTTCAAGCTGCTCAATGTAGAGTTCTTCTTCCAATTTACCATTCAAAAATCTTGATTTCACATCCATCTGATACACTTTGAATTTCTTGTAAGCTGCATATGCTAGAAACATTCTCACTACTTCAAGTCTAGCCATAGGTGTAAAAGTTTCTTCATAGTCAATTCCTTCTTGTTGTGAATATCCTTTACATACCAATCTTGCTTTGTTTCTTATCACTTCTCTTTGTTCATTCATCTTGTTTCTAAATACCCCCTTTGTTCCAATCACATTCTTGTCTTCAGGTCTAGGGACCAATTCCCATGTCTTGTTTTTTTCAATCTGCTCCAGTTCTTCTTTCATAGCATTAATCCAATGTTCATCTTCACAAGCTTCATTAGTAGTCTTAGGTTCAATTTGAGAAATCAAACATAAATGTACCTTATTTTGAGTCAAAACTCCTCTATCTAAACTTCCAATAACTTGCTCAATAGGGTGATGTCTTGAAGTATACCTGTTAGGTGTCATAGTTACTGATCTTGTTCCAACTGTAGATTCTTCTCTTCTTTCTTCTCTATTTTCTTCTTTATTTTCTTCTCTATTTTCTTCAGTATGACTTTCATTCAGCAAAAAATTGTTAGTTTCAAAAAATAATTCTGCATTTCAATGTTAGGCTGAGGTTGTGCTTCTCCATCAGATTCATAATCAAGCATTCTGTCCTGAATTTTAAACTTCTCATCAACTTTTACATTTGCACTTTCAACAATAATCTTAGTTCTTTTGTTATAACTTCTATATGCTTTGCTTTTTAAAGAATATCCAAGAAATATTCCTTCATCACTTCTAGGATCAAATTTTCCTATATCATCATCTCTCTTTATATAACATTTACTTCCAAAAATTCTAAAATACTTAACTGAGGGTGTATGTCCAAACCATAATTCATAAGGTGTCTTTTTTGTATATGCTCTGATTTGTACTCTTTTTATAGTGTATACTATTGTGTTCACTGCTTCTCTCCAAAAAGTCTTAGCCAAATCATTTTCAAACAACATAGCTCTTGCTGTTTCAGTTATTGACCTGTTCCTTCTTTCTGCAATACCATTTTGTTCTGGTGTTCTAGGGGCTGAAAGTTGTCTCTTAATACCATTCATTTCACATAAGGTGTTAAACTCTCTAGATGTAAATTCACCACCTCTATCAGATCTTAGACACTTAATCTTCATTCCAGATTCATTCTCAATTTTGCTTTTCATGATCTTAAATTTATCAAATGCTTCAGATTTTTCTTTCAAAAATGCAATCCACATCATCCTTGTAAAATCATCAACAAGAATCATAAAATACCTTTCTCCATAGAATCCCCTAGCCCTAGTAGGACCACTCAAGTCTGTATGAACAATCTCCAGGTTCTCTGTCGATGTGAACTTCTTGTTGGGAAATGAACTCCTTTTCTACTTTTCCATCATACATTCTTTGCAAATCATGTTAGTAGGTTTCATAATTCTAGGTAAATCTCTTACCGCAAGTGTAGTGCTCACCTTGACAATATTATCAAAGTTTATATGACAAAACCTTTTATGCCATAACCAACTGTCATCAATCCTAGTTATCAAACATGTCATCTCAGTAGGATTCAATTGAAATAAATTACCTCTGGTTCTAGATCCTTTTCCAATTAGATTTCCATCTTTATCTTTTATCACACAAGTTTTCTCAGTAAACCAAACTTGATAACCCTTATCAGCCAATTGTCCAATGCTTAGTAGATTATGTCTCAATCCATCAACAAAGTAAACATCATCAGTGTTAGTCTTTCCATCAAGATTAATAGATCCTATACCCTTAATCAAACAAGGTGCATTATTACCAACCCTAACGATTCCTCCATCATAATTATCTAACTTAACAAACTTTCTTTTATGTCCAGTCATATGATGTGAACAACCACTATCTATAATCCAATCATATTTCTTTTCAACTTGTGAAACTAATGCTTTTTCTTCCCTTTTATCAGATTCAGAACTTTCTTCTTTAATTGCTACAAATCCTATTTCCTCAAAGTTATCATTATCACTGTCACTTAAATGTCTTTCAATTCCTGCTTCAAGATCTTCATCATTTGCATAATAACATTCTTTAGATCTGCTAGGTTTAAAGTTGTTTCTATACTTCTTAACTCTTTTAGGACATTTAGATACAAAATGACCATATTCTTGATAAGTCCAACATTTAAAGATTTTCTTACCATTTGGTTCTCTTTTTACAAGTAATGCAATACCTTCTTCAATCTTCTTATCTTCCTCAAATTTAGAACTGCTACTGCTGGCATAATCTCCATTCACACTAGTACTTCTTGTAGGTCTAATGTTAAGAGCACTGAATGTTGTTTCCATTCTAGGTAGCTCTCCTGATAATCTCAAGTTCATCTTTGTTGTTTCTAATCTTCCAAGAAGAGTCTCTCTTGAAAAGTTTGATGTACAAGGTATGACTTGTTCAATCATCTATGTTGTCTGCTTGAATACTAGTGTCAAAGTTCTTAGAATTTTCCATATCACTTCATTCTCTGTCTTATCACCTCCACAAGACTTTATTCCTGTTACAATCTCAGATATCCTACCAATATAGCTTCTAATAGATTCATCTTCCATCATTCTGATATCTTTAAATGCATAAATCCAATTATGTAATCTAGCCTTCTTTGCATGTTCATCACCTTCAAAAGTAGAATGTAAAGCTTTCCAAATTACATGAGATGTTTTCAAACATCTTACCTGACTATATTCATTCTCCGGTAGTGCTGAAAAAAGTGCTTCTCTTGCAAGTATGTTACACATGAATAGATCTAGTTCGTCTTTAGTTCCTACCTCTAGATTGTCTTCCTCAATGATAGTCTTCTCATTCTTTGTAATCAACCAATAACTTGGTCCTAAACACAATAGATGTATCTTCATCTTTTCTTTCCAGCTGTCAAAATTTACTCCATCAAACTTAGGGCTTTCTTTTCTGAAATTCGCCATGGATCTCCTTAAGTTGTTAAACTTTTCTTTCAAGGACCTGCTTCTCTGATACCAATTGTTAGAAACTAAAGATCCCCAAGATAACTAAGAGGGGGGGGGGGGTGAATCAGTTATCTAATAATTTAACCATTCAACTGATATAAAAAATATAATCAATGTACTAATCAACCATAGAAAGATAACCATACACAATTGCACAATAACACAAGATATGTTGACTAGGGAACCTCTTGAAAAGAGTAAACCCCGATGGGAATGATGCCCACAAAATGATGCACTAATATGAAATTTATTTGTTAGAGGATGGACCCTATTAGGAGTCTTATGAAATACATTTAGTACATATAAATCCCTATTAGGATATTTTGAATCCGTGTTAAAAGATTCTAACCCGGTTAAGAGTTTATGGAAGACAGAAGGCCCCACTGCCCAAATAGCTTCAAGGCAAGATCTATGAACCCACTGTCCAAAAGATCTTAGAATTATTTGATAGAATAATATGAAATATATTACCTCCTTCACACTGTGCCAAAACCACACTCTCTGCTACACAAGATCACAATTCCAGATCTTTGTACTCAGAAGTCTTCCTTCATCATTGAATTAGCTCTTTTCTTCACTTCATGCATATATTAGCATCTCAACCTTCATAGTACATATTGTAACAAGGAAAAAATTCCTTCTTATATACCAAACTCAAATAATTACAAATGATTCAGTCGTCAATTACAAAATAATAAATTCTACATGCTACACACAAAATTTCACATAAAATTGCCGGCTTCCAGATACTGTAACTTTCTCCAAACATATCTTTGAAGTTTGTGCTATGAACCATGTCATCATTAATGAGTCTCGAAAATCCCTTTAACTGCACAAAATTAGATTCCATCCCAGCTAAGAGATATCCTCCGATTTCCAAAAATCGCTTCACAGAAACACTATCTAAACACTGCTTTCACCAAAATGCTCATAACTCTCATAAATGAATGAATTTATTTTTGTGTTGTTAACCATAGGTTAATAACACACCAAAGAACATACCATCAACTACACAAAATCCAATCTAGAATACAACATGTGTGCAAAACAAAAATGTACCTTCTTTCTTGCTAATATCCAGAATATCACTGTGTTGACATCAATGACAATCCAAGTCATGAATGCAACAATAACTGCTACAAAATGACTGCCAAAATACTTTGCATTCATTCCTAATAGAGCATTCCTTAACTAAGTCTATCTTGCCCTTATCTTGATCATCTCTTTTTCTACCTTCTCAATCTTGTCTAACTATCCTTGGTAGACATTATTACACATGTTCACATCAACAAAGGGATCTTCCACTGATTTCTTTATGTTGTCAATCATGACTTCTACCTCTTGTACCTTTTTGTAGAGACCACCAGTCAGTTTGTCCTGGTCCATATAGTCAGCAATGATCTTTTTTCCCTTTGTTGGAAACTCCTTCGAAGATGCTTGACCAACCTTTAGTGAGCTCAGGTGAAGTGTATATTTGCTAACCAATTCACTTAATCTCTTCTTCAAGTACTTCTCCTCTACAACTAAGGATGCAAATTCTTCCTAGCTAGAGAAATTGCTTTTGAATTATGAAATGACTACACTTACATCATCAACAAAGTGTACCTTGGACACTTTCTTGTCTACAAGTAACAAACTATTCAGTATGTTCACTGAATCTACAAGGAGAGGATTCCTCATCACTTGTTTATCCTTGACCTTCTCCATAGCTAAGACACTGAACTTAATTGGGTCTTCTTCTCCCCATGAATCTAAACTGGTTGTGTCAGGTGTCAAACTTGACAACAATGTTGTTGAGGGAGTGATAGGAGTGTTATCCATCACTTCTTGTTTTACTTTGATTGATGTTTCATATTTTTGTTCACTTCCTTTTACCTCTTCTTCTTCTTTTTGTTTTTCAGCTTCCTTTTCTTTTTCTCCTTCTTTCTTTTCTTCCATCTTTTCTTCTTCTTTCTCATTTGTTATATCATTAATCAATATTTATTCTTGATGAGTAGGAGTGTTACTGCATAAGATTTCAGCTTCTTGTGTGCTCACAAAAGCTTCTTCAAACTTATCCAACTTAGTGTCAGTGGCCGGTATGGCTATCTCTACATTATCAATGATAATGGTGCTATCCTTTAGTGACTTTGTCATGGGTGCAGACTTATCTGCCTCTATTTGTGTTTCAATTATAGGCATTCAGTCTCAAGGACCTCTCACTAATGCATTAGTGGGCTCTGCCACCTTGACTTCCTTTAAGGGTACTTGTGTTGTGGGTGTAGTAGCTAGATACATGTGCATGTTCATGAATACTTTCTCGAATGCCTTCTCTTTTTCCTTAGAAAAAAAATCATAGTTCTTGTCCATAATGTGCAAAGTCCTTGACTTGGTTCTAAGATGTGGCTTTACTAAATCTAACAAAAAATACTTTTCCTCTACAAAACATACAAGATGGGTATCATCTAGAATCTTTTCCCTTATCTATAGATCTTCTTCAATAGCCTGTCTCTTTTGGAATTCTAGGATGTTCCACACATTATTAGGGATCATAGGCTTAAGTTCCAAGACTATCTTCTTGAACTTCAACATGTATTTGACTATCATACCATGTATCTCATAATTTTCTATCTCACTATATTTTTCATTAAACTTTCCTACTTGATCAATTCTTCCCTCATCAATTATTCTTGCACTTAGCACACTGAGACTAGGTTTGAAACTTACTTCAAGAGGTGCTTGTGAGTTCTTTATGTTCCTTGTTACTCTTGAGGGTGGATGACCAATGCTTATCTCTTTCTTCCTCTTCAGCATTGCCTTATAATTAGGAGGAGCAATAAGGTTAATGGTTTCTTTGGGGGTAGAAGGAGTAACATCGGTTTTACCCTTCTATTCATTAGATTTTTCAATCTTCACTTTCTTCAGCTTAGGATCATCTGATTATACCTATGCTGCATCTATGCTCTCTAATTTCAAAGCAATCTTTTGTTCCCTTGCTTTGTCTTGGTTTTCTTGAGACACTCCATGTATTCTCAAGATTTCTGAGGTAACCTTAGCAACCTTCCTTTTTGTTGCTGCGTTGTTCAAGACTGCATCAATTTTTTTTGTTTTCTCCCCATAGGTTCCCCATCTTGGCTCATTAGGGTCTTTAGGGGTTGAAAGCAATACTTGAGCATATGCTTCCAAGACTTGTTCATCTAATTCATATCCAAGTGGATGAATCCACTTTGTTCTTGGTTCAACTACATTCATGCATGTTCTGTCTATTTCAACAATAAAACAAATAGTATCCTTATATTTCTCAACTATCTTCTCTGGTATCGTGTACCTCATCTACATCTTAGCTCTGAATGTCTTCAATTCTAAATTCATGTAGTCTCTTAGAGTGCTCTCAGTAGATGCCTTGAAGGATATCTGTGGCATAGTGGGAATATCTTGTCAAGGTATAAGTCTGACACCTTTCCAACAATAAGGAAGCACATATAAATTAACAAAGACCCCAATCTAAATAGCTTGGTCTTATCATTCTTGATTTCCTTGATGTTGTAAATTAGTTGTGCACACAAGATTTAACATAGGTTGAACTCTCCATTTTCATTAACAATTCTTATTGCTGGAAGAATTGTGGTTGTAGACACATTGTTTACCCTGCTGGTGTGTTGAAAACTATATCAAAGTATCATAGACATCAATTTGATGTCATCTTTCTCAATAGTCTCTATAGTCATTCCGCACCTATCACTTCTTGACTTGCAAGTCTATTCAACAATCTTCCTCACATCTTTACCCACTAGAAGGATGACACCTGGCTTTGAGAGCCTATCATTTCATGAATTAGGTCACCAGTAATTCTGATAGGTACTTCACCTATCCAAAATAGGTCATCATGAATCCTGCTCAATCAACTGCTAAGGCTCTTCTTCTCTTCAATCACTCTTAATTCAAATGCAATGAGAGATCTTCTAACTTTTGTGTACTTTTAAAGTAGAAATTCTTCCATTAATGCTTGTCGCATAAACTAGGTTGTCACTTGGAAATTTATATCTTTCATTCTGCAAACAATAAGCTAGTGCACTCTTGCACGAAGGTTCCCTTAGTCTTCAAAAGCTTAAGATCAAAGGCACACACTCTAAGAGTGAGTATACTAGCCACGCAAGGGTCTAGAGCTAAATTAGGTCCCCCTATGACCCTAAGGGCCATTCATCTAGATGTAGAGGGTGCATCCATTGTGGATGCATCCAATACATACTCATCAACCTTGTCCTTCTTAGCTTATGACCAAATCAAGCTCACATCCTGTGAAGCTTTCACAAAATTGACTTCTCCTTCGGGATCCAAAACTAATTTTTTTGGCCTTTTTAGGGCTTTCCTGACCTTGCGTCCTTGATATAAAAAAATTTGAGATATGTCCAACCTCGTTAAAAGACTAAAAAATGACTGGAGGCCTTATATTCCTCAGCACATTGACATGAGTCACCATCTTACATTGTTTAGCTGAGTGACCATTATAGTTACATATTTGACATGTAACATTCTGAGAACTTCTTACATTTGACTTATTCTGATTTCTTTGATTAAGAGTCCTATTCTTTTGACTTGTCTTGCAATTCATAGCTCTATGACCAAAATTTTGCATGAATAATAGTAACCATTGAAAGGTCTTACCTCTATATAGTTCCTTGCTATGTATCCATGCTTGTTACATGCATAAAAAGTGTGGTCTACTGGCTTGTGTTCATTCTTAGGTGGTTCAATATGATCCTTAGTCTGACTTCTAGTCTCCTTAGTATCTGGGTTTCCTTCTGGTGCTTTCATTCTTGCTTGCATGTTGTCAATCTAATTTTGTGCTTCATTGTATCCAATGCAGCTAGTATCTCCTTTAGCTCTTCTTGCATACAACTAAGATTCTATCAAATTAGAACTCATGTGTAATTTATCAATGTGATTGTTAGAATCTTTCAATTCAAATTCCAAGCTTTCCTTTTTGTTTCTTAGCTCTATGATTTCCATGTTTTCTTGCCTCAATTCTTCATTTAGTTGAAGGTTCTCTTTTACCTGTTCATCATAGACTTCCTAATTGTTAGTCAGCTTATCATCAAATTCTTCAATTTTTTCTTTTAAGGATGTATTTTCTTCATTCATCTTCTTGACCATTGTCCCTAGATCACTGGTAGAGTATTCTTTCAAATCCTTCCTTAGCCTTTTGATGACTAATTGAGCATCACTGTGTTTTTCCCTTAGTTCTTCAGTTTCTCTTTCAGATTTGTCCAGGTCTTCAAGAGCGGCTTCAAGATTTATTTTCAGATGTTTCATTTCTACTTTTTCCATCATCTCCTCAAGTGGTTAAACTTTTTTGTTGAGGACCAGAGCTCTGATACCAATTGTTAGGAATGGAAACACTCATAAGGGGGGGTGATTTAGTGTTCACTGTATTTTATCTTTTTACTTAATCTTTAAACTGAACTTAAATGCTTAAGTATTGAAATGAACATCCATATAAACATGAAACATGAAATCAACACATAACACCAATATGGTTACTAGGAAACCCAAATAGGTAAAAACCCTAGTGGGAATTGACACCCACTAATATTCTATACTAGTGTTTTATGATCCTTGTTAGAAGATCCTTAACCTTGTTAGGAGTTTCTTTACAATGCATTAAGTATAGTAGACCTTGTCAAGGTTCAGACCCTATTAGGATTCTTTTACAATATTCCCTATTAGGGGAGTAAACGCACTTTTCTAGAGCTCACTACTCAAGTGGTTTAGACTACAACCTTCTTATCTCAGATACACACTATATCTGTTGGATGAACTATCA
This sequence comes from Chamaecyparis obtusa, assembly GCA_027943335.1. Taxonomy (NCBI): domain Eukaryota; kingdom Viridiplantae; phylum Streptophyta; class Pinopsida; order Cupressales; family Cupressaceae; genus Chamaecyparis; species Chamaecyparis obtusa. The sequence goes on along the minus strand of BSBK01005368.1, from coordinate 172,196 downwards.
CTATGACACTGCATGTCAGATCAATTCCTTTGAAGCACTGATGCTTTGACCTCTTGCAAATCCCTAATACATCTTTTAGTCTCTTTGCACACTTCTCTACTTATCACAACTCTATATCAACTTCCATTCTAATTACAATGGGCACATCTCATATTTATATGCACATACAAAATAAACAACTAGGTCGGCCCTTAAACCTATTACATACAATGCTTCCAATTGAATTGGCTCAAGCATGTGTACAAAAAAACATATTTACATGTTAGAAACCTAATTAAAATAGGTGCATAGCCTTTACATCATTAGAATATAACTGCAACTCAAAATGCTAATAGTCAACTTCTTACTCTATTCTTCTCTGGCACACACTGGTTGTGTAACTTCAACTATCTGTATCTTTCTCATACTTGCATATCTGATCATGCACTCATAGACTAAGCATGAATATATTCTAACCAACTTATCTTCTAGGGTGCATACCATAACTCAATCATACACATGTACATTGATGCTCTAAGCTTCAGGAACTCTGTACACAGCCCAGTCTTCAACACTTAGCTGATTTCTGATCTTCCCATCAAGTGTGCTGACTCCAAACTGCTATATGACTTTGTTGCCATAATGACAACACTATACTAAATCATATACATCATTATATCCAACTTTCCAACACATACATCATAAGGACCTTTTTATAAGTTTTCTCAACCCCTAGTAAGTCCTCACTATTTAACCTATTCCACTAGTGACTAATTTTATCCACCCTCAACATTTTTTTTCATATCCTCTTGGTAGTTATCTTTAGTTTTTATAGGGAATGATACCCTTTGATATTAATCTCAATGTTCAAAAAATTATCTCCATTATGAAATTGAACAATAGACCCCTAACATTAGCCAACCCATCTATTTATGAATGGAAATATTTTATCAAGAGAAGAGGGTCATGGCTAGTTATGTCTTTCATATAAGAGGCAAATTTTCCCTTTTTCATAATGGACCATATTTCTTATTCATTCTTAAGAGACACAATTATAGGGCTTCACTTGGATAAGGTCACCACCCATGGATACTAGATATTTTGTAGTGGAGAAATGGTGAAACAATGTAGGGATATGGAAGTATGAAAATAAACAAACATATAAAAGGAAAGAAATAGTAAATGTTGATTGATTATAAATAAACTCTAGGAGATCAAAGTCCACATTTTACACTAGGAAATCATAAATCTAAGATTAATCAATTGTATAAGGTAGTATTATATGGTAGGATATCATTCCTGCTACTAACATTACTTGATATGAAAATTGTTTACTAAATTAGAAATAATAGAACACACATGTTTTAGGAGAGAAGGTATACAATTAAAAAAAAATTTATTGTGGGTTTAATATCCCATATTCACTAGAATATCTATTGATATGTTACCTTCCTTAATGGTATGTACTAGGTGTAAGAAAATTAAGGTAGCAAAATAACTTCCTACACTAACATTAAGAGGACAGTTATGCAAAAACTTTCTTAGATCATTATAATAGATGTAGAAACTTAATATAAATAAACATAAGGAACATGAATACCACTATAAAATGATTAATGTGGTGAGAACCCTTTTGAAATAAAAACCCCACACTCCAAAAGCCACTAATTATATTATTTTGAAATCAATAACATATTACAATATACTTGTAGAGGAAGCTTCTCATGTATATATCACCAACTAGAGATATAGAGGAAACTCAATAGCTATAAGAGTCCTACAAACATTATTCATCTCATTTACCTAATATATAGGAGATTCAATATGTGAAATTATCAAATGATATTACAAAAACATAGGATAGGGTATGTGTAGGATCATGGTATGCCAAACTAGGCCCTTAATTGGCAATGAAAATTCAGAAAAGCAAGTTTAGGAAAGTTCACATAAAAATTTGAACAAGATATAAATATTATATCAAAAATATGTCACAAGAGAATCTATAGAAAATTGAATTTAGTTTCTAAGATGGTAGGCCTTTTTTGAAAAATTATTATTCTATATGTTGAAATTTTCAAATTTCAATGTAGTAGTGTGAAAATTTCAGGAAAAAAATAAGAAGTAGGTGTATGTCTGACCACCTTAAACATAATCAAATGATAATTTTTTTTACAAGATTCGAGATATAAGTTGTAGACTCATGTCCAGATGTAAAAAATATTTTTTTGTAATTTTTTTCTAAGTAAATAATTAATTATGATTTTTCTTCTACAACTTTTCCAGAATACAAAAGATCTCATGTCTAACCACATTAACTTAGTCTAAACTTTATCAAATTGAAAACTTTTTTTATTTTTATTGTAGTAGGAAAAGCATAGAATGTGATACATATTTTATATTTCAAAAATTTTATACAGTTTGAAAGTTATAGCTATTTTACAATAAGTATATCAATCAAGACTAGAAAGATAATGAGTAGGTCTATGTCTGACCACAATAAACAAAATCAAATGATAATATGTTTTTATAAGATTCTAGATAAAAGTAGTACACTCATGTCTAGATGTGATGTATATTTTTTTGTATTTTTTTCAAAAGTAAATAATTAATTATGATTTTTCTACTACAAATTTTCTTGAATATAAAAACTCTTGTGTCTGACCACCTTAACTTAGTCTAAACTTCATCAAATTGAAAGAATTGTTTATTATTATTGTATTAGGTGAAGCATAGAATGTGATGTATATTTTAGATTTCAAAAATGTTATATTGTTTGAAAGTTATAGTTGTTTTTTAAAAGGTCTATCAATCGAGACTTCTTTTTCACATCGCCACTTTTTGGCATACTATGATCCTACACATACCCGATAAAACCATCTAAAAAATTCAATCTCATCTGATCTCCAATAAAACATATCCTATGATGTGTAAAAATACACACCAACATAATAACTCACTTTTATATTCCATTTATGTATCTAACATGTTTTAATATTTCCTATTTTAGGACACCTAACTTTTAGAGGCCACAAATTTTAATTAGGTGTCCAAGTAATGAATTGTTTAAAGTGGGAAAGATTTCTTGATGTACTCCATCATGCTCTAACTCACTATGTTCTGATTACTGGAAAAATAGGTTTTGAAGGGACCCGAAACCCTTTACAACATAAGGAACAAAAGATCAAAAAAATTAAGCATAAACATCAAAAGATGAGACATACAAAAATGAATTGCCCATACTAGGGGCTACAAAGCTAGTGAAGAAAGGGTAGAAACCCAACCAAAAAGATAGCAAGAGACACAAAAAAACTAGCAGGAGCACTAGGCTATAGTACCCCAACTTTTTCATCTAGCATTTTCTCCATCTTGGCCTGAATGTTATCCATCTTGCCAATAACCCTTTTCAGTTCATCCAGATTATTCTTAATCATAGGGGATCTTTTCTTTCCATGGGTTCGAGAACTAGGACCACCACTATCTAGAAAAGGAGCACTCCTAACCTCAGTATCATTCTTCGAAGAATTGTCCAACAAGTTAACCAGAGCCTTAAGATTGGTACTAGAAGCCTTCATACTATCCATACTATGCTGGAGTATGTTGATAAGAGTATTATCAACTTTATCCATTATATCCTTCAAATCAGTAGCATGGGGGTTAGTAGATCTCTCATTGAGAAGAGACTCCACTTTCTCTTGGAGGATGGTATTGTTAGCTTCAAGCTTTCTACATTTCAAATGGAGCCTTTTAATTTCATGAAAGCACAACTTACTGAATCTGAATGAGTACAGGGCCTCGGCTTTAGTAGTTTGCAAAACACCAGTAGTCACTTCTTCCCTATCATTAAAATCTTCAAAGATAAGCTTGATGGTGGACTCTCTAGCCTTCCATTCACTAGACTCCTCACTACCCTCATGATTATTGTCCTCAGAATCATGAGATATAGGCATACCATGCCTCATAACTCACTATGTTATTTAAACACATTTTTTGGCTTTTTAGGATCTTCTAAGGCCTCATTTAATTCATACATTTTCATTGAAAACCTTAAAAATGAAAACTTTAATCTCTTCAAATCTAAATATAATCTTGCAATGAAAATTTATTGGCATGTTTATCTATCCTATTCAAACCTTTGGAGAAATTTCACAAAAAATCCATGCTCAAATGTAAACTTATTACAAATAGTAACCTTATGTAAATTCAAGGTTGAGACATCATTTTCCTAACATCTTACTAGAGAAAAGGGTGTAGCTACACTATAATTGCTAGGGGACATGAGGATCATAGACTATGAACACCATCTAAACATCTATGTGTTCATAACTTTATTTTATAAATATACAACATTCATCAAAGTGTTTTCCATAACAAGCTTCACCCTACCATCCTTGAACATATCTCTAATAAAATGATACTAAACTTAAGTTTGCACTTTCCTAGAATGAAAATTTGGGGTCTTAGCTAGGTGGATTGCACTTTGACTAGCAAAATAAATTTTCACTACTCTTTGTTTTATTCTAACGTCTAAAAAAATCCCTAAATCCAAATGACTTCCTTACAAGCATGAGAAACTAGCATAGACACTAAGTCTATAGACAGGAAAATAACCAGAACCTATTTCTTACTCATCAAACTAATTACAACACCAAATTAGTTAAATGGATAAGCATTAGTGAATCTTCTACTATCAATATCACCTACCCAGTTTTAATCCACATAGCCATGTGTTAGAAATGTGTGTTTTATTTCTTTATTTATGTTTTAACCTAATGAAGAAATGCATGTGTTTAATGTTGTACCTAGTGAAGATAAGTTTCAAATGTTTTCATGAGAGAGAACTATTCATTTTTGTCATAATTTTGAGCCTATCATGTGCATGAAGTGTACCTAGTATATGGGAAATTGAAGTATGAAGGAAAGTGTATTAGATGTTCAAATATTGTTTATATGTTTGGTGGTGATGATAACTCAATATATTATATATCTCAAAGGTGAGAAGTCTGAGAATTTGGTATATGTAGGAAAGAGTCTCTGAATTCCTTATTGCATAATATTTTGAATTCATTATCATAAGAAGTTAGTGACTTGTGGTTTTGGTGTTGTCTTGTATGGTCTCTAAATGTTGCACTATCCAACTTTTAGTTCCACAAAGTTTTAGAGGTTGGAGTTGTATTTTTCTTGTTTGCTGACAATGAGGTTGACTATTATGAATACTCACTATTGGTCTAGAGAATGCTCTACATTAATCCACACTAATTTTCCTTGGTGTACAATTTGGTGGACATGTCACTAATGTTTGTGCATTATTTCACTATCTTATGTTGGTTGGTTCTACAAAGGGTAATTTTTAGTGGTGAATATTCACCTTTTGGAAATTTTTGGGATTTTTTTTTGCCTGAATTGGTGAATCATGAACAGTACACAATGGCCCAAATTGCCCAATCTTAACATGGTAAGGGGTAAATAATAATTTGAATTGCTATGAAGATTTTCTATTTGGCAAGGTTGAATAGTATATTTGCCAAGGGTTATTAGTTATGAATTGAATATAAAATCTAAATATAGCCAAATGGTCTATATTGTTATATTAATGATGACTTATTATGCCAACCACTTATTAATTGTTTTATTAACCACGACATATTTCACCAACCATTTGTTAATTCTTACATTCAACATTGAACAGGTCAACACATTTTCACCAAAATCCCAAGAATTAAAAAAAAATGGAAATTTGAATGATTGATTAATATAAATTCAAATCAAATTTGTTAGTCTTTTTCTTTTCATGTCCCATTACAAAATTTTGGAGGGACAAATTTACAAATAACAATTTTGAAACAGTAAACAAAGCATTCAACATTTCAGAGAATTAGAATTCAGAGGAAGAAGGACCAAGGTAAGAAATTATTTGTTCACATTTCACATTATTTCTATTAATTTCCTAGTGACTAGTTATAGGTCAAGATGTCAAACAAGGCTGACTATCCCGAGTATATCTTGAGCCTATTCAAGGGATTGAGATGTTAGGGGAGGTTGAACTTGAGAGTCATACTTCTCACTATGCTCAGGGAAGTGAAGGGATTGGAAAGCTAGACAATGGTAAGACTCTTGATCCTCAAGGTAGTGAAGGGTAGGGTAAGACTTCTTAGGGTAGTGAAGGGTCTAGGAACTGAACAGTGAACGGTTGTGGTTTCCCTAGAAGGAGAACTAACAAGCTTCCAAATCTTTCCAGTGACCAAAACCATAATGAAAAGTATATTGAATATTCATATTTACAAATTATAAATTGACAAGTAACAAAAATTATCCTAAGATCCTTTTAGAGGAAATTAGAAAAGCCTATTTCGACTATTAGTAATTTGTTATATACTTATAGTATAATACTATCGACAAAGAAAAAAATATCATTTGATGTGAAGACCAAAAAATAACTGATCATCTCCTCTTGGAACCCCTCTTGGTCAAAGCCATGATACTCAAAAATAGCATGCATCTCCACCTTGTCATGTTTTACTTCGAGTTCAAACATGTAACTTTGGTATCTGACATAAGTAGTAGCATGATCCCATGCTACAGACATAAGATGACTAAGGACATCCTATTGAATCTCCTCCTCAATATCCAAATTTGGTTCGATAATAGGTTATGGGTTCTCATTTGATGATCCCTCAGCTACTGGAAGACCCATTCTGTCATCCAAATTTAGAAATTTAGAAAGCACCTTGTGTTTTGCTATTCCACTATCAAGGAGTATATAAAGAAATTAATCACCAACTTGCTAAGTGTAATAAATTTTGAAGGAATATTTCACGAAAGGTGGCTTGAATCAGAAAAGGAAAATAATGAATATCGATAAAGAAAAAATGCAGACGTATCCTACGTAACTTGGCTCTGAATTTGAAAACAAAAATAATGAATGTTGATGAATCACGACTCATATCTCATACAGATTATCCTTTTTAATGTCTATCAAAATCTTTTCCTAGATTACATACTACTTAAGTTATGCAGACTACCAGTGTGACCTTGGAACCACCTTGGAACCACCATATCCTAGCTACGATTTTAAATTTTTAATTGGCAACTTGGCAACTATATTAAATTTTGAAGGAATGTTTCACGTAAGGTGACTTGGCTCTGAAAATAAAAATAATGAATATTGATGAATCAAAACTCATATCTCATACACATTATCCTTTTTAATGTCTAATCAAAATATTGGCCTGGATTATGTACACTACTGAATAATTTAAAATCATTGATAAGTCTCATTAATGTCCCTAATTGCACTTCAGTCTTCACTATCACTGTAACTTTGCGGTGAAGTTATGCAGATTGTGAGTGTGACCTCAGAACCCCCATATCCTATTTGTGATTATAAATCTTGAAGTCACACATACTATCAACCTGACCTATGCATATCTTCTTGGCCTTCAACTCCAAACTGCCAACATAACTTCCAAAGTCACGCACGTCGTCAACCTAACCATTACGTATCTTCACAACTGTCAGAATCGACACTCCTTTTAGCATGTAGAAGCTATGCACACTATCACAAGTCACCACAAACTGACATGACCCTTTTATATCTTCATAATCGTCAGCATTGACCTTCAATTTAGCCTGATGAAGCTACATAAACTGTCAACCACAAACTTACTTGACCTTTTCATATCTCCATGGCCTACAACTCTAAACCACCAACATAATAGGCAAAGTCACACACACCATCAACATGACCATTGCGTATCTTTGTAAATATCAGCATTGACCCTCCATTTATCTTGTCGAAGCTACGCAAACTATCACTACAAACTAGTCATTAGTAAATGATACATAGCACCCAACTTGACACGTAGTCCTATCACTATGTTTTGAATATTTGCCAATATATATTTTTTATACTATTTTTTATTAGCCAATATTTTCCACATAGTTTTAGGGAGCATGGATGATTCACCAAAGATTTTCCACATAGTTTCAGGGAGCATGAATGATTTTCCAATTGAGATTATTATTTTTTCTTTGAAAACAAAAATTTTTTGCCAATAAAATTAATATTTTCCTATGTAGTATTCTAAAATTCACTAATTTTTTACACCTTTTTTGAAGGGGGGGTTTCTTCAAGATTACCCTAGTTATACAAGTGAAGTCATGTTTTTTTGTGTTTGGCATTATTTTTTATGTTTATCTTCAGTCAACATAGATTTTTTTTGTAATTTCATTTATGGATTATTTGTCCATATATAAATTGGATATATAGTTAATAGGTTGGTATGGATATTTTATTGCAATGTTGATATTTGCATGAAGTTATATGCATTGGGGAATATTTTTGGGCTGAATCATTAATGTGTTCTAATGAATTTCTATATGTTATGTTAGGTAGATCAAATTTATGTTTTGTGTGTTTCTGTGTGTAGATGGTTGATTTCTATGTCAGTTGATATGGACTATGTGTATATAAATTGAGGATTCGATTTGATGTGAATGTCAAAGTGAAGAGGTGCAGCGTTCAATTTTGATAGAGTTGTTGATCCAAAGATCCCACATAGTTTTAGTTCATCATATCCTTATTCCTAATAGATGAACATGACTCTTTTTGTAGCTTGTATAGACCTACATCTTTCCTTGGGATAATGTGTCTATTTTTTTCAATTCCTTGTATCTTTCCCTATGATAGTGTGTCTTAGCTTGCAACCCATTTTCAAGAGAAGTGCACTCTTTGGCTTGTGGTATAAACATTTTTAAAATATTATTTATATGGTAAGTGTAATTCTTACTCTTTTTTTTCAAGCATTAGGTTTTCAATGTAAAACTTCACTATTCTTGTGCCTGTGTTGTCATTATAAATATTTTCTTTATGGTTATCAAGAAATAGATAATTGATAAGTGTTTGTTGTTTGTGCTAGAAATTTTTAGGATCTTGTAAAGAGTTATTCACCCCACTCCTCGCATTCTTAAAGAATATTTAATAGTTTGTATTAGGGCATCATTCATCTTTGATAATCTTGACCAGTTGAGGTATATATAGGGTGGATGAAAATGGTCACAAAGCAGTGAAGTTTTATGGAACAAATTGTGTTATTTAGAAAGAGAGTATGGAATGACATTTGGACTCTTTGTCGTTTGGACCTTACAATAATTTTATTGATTTTTCTTCTACACTAGATGAAATCAAGATGCATGAAATTAATGTGAAGGATATAAATCATATTATCAGTGAATTGAATGATTCATTAAATCGATGAAGGTCATGTCCTACAAGATTGTAAATTAAGTTTGTGAGAAGTTGAGCAATATTTATGGGAGAGACAAGAAGATCAAGAAAATTAAGTTGCAAAATGTAAAGAATAGTTTTGAGACCCTAAGGATGTCAAAAGATGAAACCATTGAAGATTACCTTGATAAAGTAAGTGAGGTTATGAGTAGAGTCAAAGATATTAATGGAGTTGTAGTAGACAATGATGTTGAGGAAAGGGATGATAATTATGACCATAACCTAAAAACTCTTATTGTGTGCCATTCAAGAGATTTAACATATGAACAAGTACAAACTAGATTACCTCTATGTGGTTTTTATTTCTTTTAATAATAATGATCTTAAAAATATTCAATATGATAAGAAGGATTTTTTATTAAAGGATAAAAGGAAGGTTTAGGATGTACCTAAGACAAGTTATGATCCTGATGTAGAAGAAGAAAACTTTGTAATAAGATTGAAGGGTCTAGAAAATATAAAGGTAAGTTACCATTTAAGTATTTTAACTATGGAAGAATAGGCTAATTTGTTCCTAAATTTTCTTTTAAGGAAGATAATTTTGAGAATCCTAATGAGGATGAGAGAAAGGATATTTATAAAACAAATATTGGATATACAAGGATTGGTAATGGAGACAAGGGTGAAGAAAAGATTTTGTTTTTTATTAGGTGTGAAAAGATTGAAAGGGTCGTAATCCCTATAAAATCAAAAGATAAGCATTGATCATAGCATAAAAAAAAACACCAAATAAAGAAACACAGATAGGAGTATCTAGGAAAAACATAAGGAGGATTTTTAGAAGGAACCCAAAATATTAAAGGGTTTTCATGTAAGGAACCATAACCTTCAGAGGTTTTCAAAAGGACCCCAAACCTTAAGGAAAAATCACACAGAAACACAAAAAAAATAAAGAAACACAACTCAAATAACCAAACACAATGAGTGTTGGTATTTTTTCAAGGTATCTCAAACCTTCAGAATGTAAACTAAATATGTATGTCCAAAGTCATCCAATAACTTCTGACATGAAACTGTGAACTATAAACAAATTCCTCACCAAAAAAAATCCCCTCCACCTCAATAGAAGGGGATCCCACCTCAATAAGAGCAATTGGAAGGAAGGATGAAAGAGAGGCAATCATGTTAGTATCCAAAATACTCTTTGAGTAATAGGTGTCAAGATAGTAATACATCAAGAAAACACCATCCTACCTCCACCTGCAAATCCTCACCTCTATGTGGGATGTATCCACCTCAATAAGGAGTGGGGAAAAGAATAGTAGGGCCCCAATACACCATTCCCATAATAAATTCACCAAAATCAATCCCACCTACATAGGAGTAGGATTCACCTCCATAGAACCTTCACCAGGAGGATCCCAACCAATGGCTAAATAACTCCAATAGAGAGACAGACCATTCAAATCTTAAGAGAAGCCAATCCCTAACCAAAAAAAACCAACAAAAGGTTGGGCCCTTGAAATCATATAGCACCATCATGAACTCCAAAAATAATAGAACCAACAACAACATCAACATCATGTAAGAAAATAATACTACTTAACAATAAAATAAGATGATCATGAAAAACACAACTTCCAAATCTTGATAAGGGAAGAGAAACCCAAATTTGGTATTTATGGACCTAACTGAAAACATAATCATTTCTCTAATTATCCAAAAAAGGGAGCCATAATTGTTAAACTTTTAGAATAGGGGAAATGATTGGCCTGAAAGCCCCAATAATTTTGGGCCTTATTCCATAAAGGTATGGGAAAGAATCCATGCCACCTTAGAGTAGAACCAAATGATACTCCTAAGAGTTTTTTTTTTGTAATTAGTTATGAGGAAGTCATAATGATTGTCAAAGTCATATGGTAAAGAAGGAAAAGATAATTAGTAAAAGGAAATAAGGGAAGAGGTAATATCAGTAAAGGTAAAACAATTTTAGTCACTGAGCAAGGTAGAACTGAGAACCAAGCATTGAGTTGTACTGAGTGAGAACATCAACCGAACCAAGAAGATGAGATAGTTACCAAGCTAGAGGAAAATGTGTTACCAAGCATATAAAGCCAACACAAGGAGAATATTGAAGTACATTGAATCTAGACACTAAATAGAAAATGGTTTACAAATCTCAAGGAGATTTTATGTTAGAGCATTGGACATGTAAACATAATGATTACAAATGATTACAAGGTGAGATCTAGTAACGTGAATAAAGTATGATATATGAAATGAAGAAGTAACTAATGCTAGCATTTCTTGTAAAGATGATTGGAGAATGTTTAGCACATCTTCTAGAATTTTATATAAATGGTTTAGAATGTGAAGATCAGTATGCATGTGTGAAGGGAGATTGCATGTTTGAATCAAAGATTGCAGAGAAGGTGATGAGTAGAGAAGATGTTGAATACAGAGCAGTTAAGAGAAGAAATTGATTATGATTTAGAATTGAATCTATCAAGCACTGAATTGATATTGTGAGTAGTACATAGTATGAGGTAAGGAATTATTGAGCATAAAGAGTTTGATATGCACATGATTGATTCAAGTTTTATAAACAAGTTTGTGTTACTAATTAAAGAGTAATCAGAATTATAAAGTCTCTTAACTGAGAAAATCTCAATAGATCTTATATTGTAAATCCTTTACCAAGTATAGTTCTTAGGTTAGAATTATAAAATCCTCTTACAAGGTAGACTTAACATGTCTTAAAACTTTTAACAGGGATAATCTTAACAAGGTAAGCTATCATAAATAATTAATAGTGTAGCCCTAACCAAGAAAAATTTTTGCTGCAGTAGTGAAGTTTTGTGGGTGTCATCCCCACTACATTTTTATCCTCTAACAAGGATTTCTATGATACCAAAATGAATGTGTTATGAGTCATATGCTATATTTCATATATTTTATATGATGCATGAAAAATTTATGGAATTAGTAAATATTTAGGGGAGAAAGTTCAAATAGTATAAAAGTTGTTTATAGTACTGATTCACCCCTCCCCTCTCAGTGTTCACCTTTCCTTACCTAATCCAAAAATTGTCAGATCTTAGTTTCTTATTAATAATTTTAATTAGTTGAAAGGAAAGATCTGGAGGAATGGAGAGCTATAGGGATGAAAGAGTGATTGATAATATGGAAATTGAATTGAGAATGGCCAATGAGAAAATTAATAAATTAAGAAGAAAACTGATGCATTCAATCAACAAGAGGAAGGAGTTAACACATCAATTAAAGGACACTCAATATCAGGTTGAAGAATTTGAAGAACAATCAGAGGGAAGAATGTATGATAAATCTAATGCTATAATATCATAATTGTCTAAAAAGATAAAAAAACCTAGCTGATCAGGTGAAAGAATTGAAAAGAGAATAAGAAGACCAATCGGTAAGGATTTATGAAATCCTAGAATAAAAAGGAAAACATGAAGATGACAAAAAAATGTTGGAAGATAAAAAAAGACAAATAAACACAAGATTGGATGAGAAAGATAGGGAAATACTGAGGTTGACACAAATTCACTACAACTTGATAGACCAACTAGTTAGTGCAAATCAAGATGTTGCAAGGAAACTTGGAGAGATTGTTGAACTGAGATCTAAGAATGAACATCTAATAATGATCTAAAATATGAGAAAGATTCTATTGAAGTATTAAAAAGGAATGAAGAAGCACTAAAGATATTGGATGAAGAACTAAGAGGCTAGAGACAACCGAGAGATACTTATAGACTTGGATCCAATGCAAATAACACTACCAAGAGGGGTGAGTCCTCCAATCAAGAAGCCAACCAAGATAATGTTGCTACCCCACTAAAGGAAAATAAGCCTACATGATGTCATTGTGGCAAATCAGGACACACAAAAAATGCCTGTAGGAGAAAAATAGGTAATCCAAAATGTACTCCTAAGTTTAATAGTCTCTATTATAATTTCAATAAGTTTTGTCACAAGGAATTTGAATGTAGATCAAGAGTTACTAACAATGCAAGAAAGCCAAGATAAAAGGGCTACTATAATAATTGCAATAGATATGGTAAAAAATCTACAGAATGTAGGTCACAAATAAGGAATTGGAAATGGCTCCCTAACTGATAGAATTATACAAACAACTGACAACAACCAACTATACCATTGGACTATAATAGAAGAATCAATTTTACTGCATGTGGAAGATTTGGTCATATTGTTGCAAACTACTTTAGGTTGCATGGTATGAACAATAGAAGATCATGGAGGAACTTTGCAATGGCGTGTTTTCACTATCACAAGGTTGGTCACCTAGCCAAAGACCATAGGTACCGAGGTAAAGGCTTAACCGAGGAAAAATTGAGTGAAAATACTTAAGCTAATATTGATGAAATAAGAGATCAGATGAATAGGACATGGAGAAGGAAGTCTCAAGATGACGGAATAGAACCTAGACCAACTGATGGAACTACATCCACTAGATCGGGTGCACCTATATTCTCTTAATCAGTCAACGGTATGTGTAGGAGATGATAACCTAAATTATATCTTTAAATGGTTCCTAGAACTAGTTAAAAGATCTGTATTAGCATACTAAGATGAATTTGGATATAAGTTATGAAGTTAATGTTTTATATGTTGATCGGTAAAGAGTATGAGTTATTTTGTTCCATTTGCTGAAGGAAAGTGTATTTTAGTTATCGGTGAAATAAAGTAGGTAAGAAGAATTTAATGCAAAATTTTATAGCTGTTGGAATCCCCAACCTAGGAAAAATGATAAATAGACATCATGCTATTTCATTTCTACCTTACATTTTCATGAGCATTTAAAGCATTTGACAAATAAGAGATCACCGAGCGATTTCAATTAAACATTTGAGCATTCCAAAAATAATTAAGAGCATTCAAGGTATTTCTAGTTTTTACCGAGTTATGTTCACGAATTTAAAATTTCTATTTAAGTGAAACCCTAGTGTTTGAAGATTATTTTTAAGATCGATATGGCACCAAAAGTTCAAAAACTAGTCATTGTCGAGAAGATTAACCCTATCAATCCTAAGTACAAGTTGCCTCTCATTGTTAGCGTTGAAGTGGATAAGTATGGAGCCATGTCATCGATCCCACCAAGGGTTATGCTGATTGAAGATGTTTGTGACTTTATTCACTATAAAATTGAAGATATATGCCAAGCAGAAATTGACACATCATACAAGAATCTATATGTGAATGGAAAATTGAAAGATGACCGTGCACACATTTGGAAACAAAGGGTTTGGTCCATGCTATGCATGTACCAATAGTATTTAAACATGAATAGATGAGCATGGTACAAGCCAATTGCATGATCATTTCATGTGGCTTGATGGACTAGGAAAGATCACCAACAATGTACTCCACATAGTCACAGGATTTCTGGTGGTGATAGACCAAGGGCACACAAGAAAATTGATAAGAATAAGTTATGTGTGATTAAACAAGCTAAATGGGATAGAAGAAGATTGAATTTATCTACTATTGATGACATTGACTTGATATTTGCATGTAATATCATATCATACAAAATCTTTCAGTCATCTCAGGTAGATAGTGCACCCTGTGGAGCTATTGATATAGCATATACAAAATTGTTAAGAAGGATATGAAGATAGACCTTTGTGAGATATTGTAGTAGTAGTTGGATGATAATATTGTTTGATATTGCTAATGCATGGGAGGTGATTAAGAAATTTAATATGTTTAATCACTACATTACTTAATGGGCACTCATATTGTTGTCATTTGTGTTTTGTCACTGATGTCAACATATGTTTCTATGAAGGAACCAGACTGGTAATCACAGTGTGTGGACACTGTACAGATGTTTCAAATGATGTGAAGTTAGATAAGAGTTTAGGTGAATTTTGTGATCTTATATCTCATATCACATCATTAGATGTTTCATATTGAGAGAGATACAAATGTTTCAATGAAGACTGCTCACTGGACTGTGATAGTGAGAATTGACAGAGTTAGTCTCTTGGTTTTTGGTATATATTTCAGAGGATTTGGATTCAAGGTATGTGATCTTGAAGGATGATAGACAGGGTACCAAAGGATGTTCATTGGTTAGTACAAGGTACATAATGATTGGTGACATCATCTAAGGTGTGTGTTCTGGTGATGGCTTATTGTGATAGTTGACTCAGGAAATGAAGCGTGTGTTTTGTTTGGCAAACAAAAATTAAGGATGTCGGTCCTTAATTGTTATAATGTGATCATTGTAAACTTGTCCTAGATATCATGTGTATCTTAGCAAGGGTTTATGTAATTGTTTGTAATTAGGAAAGCCTCATGGGCGGAGCTAATCATGGTAAATTGTAATAAGGTATATATGTAGAGTCTTTTCTTTGGAAAATATATGGATGGAGTTTATGTGATATAAAGAGGTTGAAAAAGTTGTGAGCTTGTGTCAGTTGTATGTAGAGTAGAGGTTTACTGGTGGAATTCATTGGAACTGATCAAGCAAAGACAGTTGCTGGCAAACAATTCAAAAGATTGTGTATTTCTTTATATAGTCCTATTGTGAGCTAGTGAGTTCTAAAGGTGGATTTAACCTTCTTTGGGAAGTGAGCCTTCCCTTTTTGTTCTTGACTCCTAACAAGGTCTGTCCTCTAACAAGGACTATGTATTGTAATGTTTTAATAAGGTCCTAATAGGGCTATATCTTCTAACAAGGATAACTATACTCTCTGTACATCCTTTTTGGGTGCTAATTCCCACCGGGGTTTTTACCTTTAACAGGGTTTCCCTAAAACCAAAATATTGTGTTATTGTGTTGGCAGTCATTATGTTCATTGGATCTAATATTGTGGTGTCATGCCCATATTTCTACAAGCAAAAACACACTAAATTTTTTTTTAAGTAGAACATTATTATATGTTGATAAATTGAATAACTACTTAATGTAAGGAAGAAGGAAAAAATGAAGGTTTGATATAATAAGGTGGATAACATGATTCGCTAGGGGTGAATCTTGACGAGGGGTTGTCATACTTGCCAACATCCCTCTCGTAGAGATGACAAATCCATTAAATCAATTAGGTAAATATTTGAATAAAAAATAATAAGCATTGCTAATAATTGAACATTTGTTTGTGCCCCCTAACTGAACCTAAGTTAAGTCACCAAACTATAATTATGAAAATTATTAATTAAATTACCTTCTAGGAGAATAGCGCTATTCTTTTAAACAAATTAAATTATAATCTAATCTGATTTACTAAAGTTAAATTCTCATTTTGATAAGAGAAAATTTCTCTAATAAAATGTCATATAGATAAACGATACCCAAATAAATAAATAAATAAATAAAATATCGATAATATTAAAAACTATAGTTAACAGTCTTAATAATAAATTTTATTAACAAAAATAATTAATATCCTCCCCTAAAGTCTCCCCTTTAAATTAAAAGAAAATTACTTCATGAATATAACCTCCTAGCACATATTAATATTAAATAGATAATTAAATTCCCCTCCCAAAAGAATTTATCAATTAAATTATCATGACTAAAATGAATAACAAAAATAACCCAAAGGAAAAAAAGAAACATTTCCTTCTCTTAAAAATTTAATATAAATTTAATATATTATAGTGGGGAAATAATAATCATAATGGAAATAATTGAATATCACTTCCCACCAAAAAGGTCAAAATACATCATGCACAAAATAAAGAATATGAACAAAAAAGAATGAGTTAATTTAATTACTCAAGCACAAGAAAAAGAAAGAGAGGGAAAAGAAAATCAAATAAGGGAAAGGTCAAAAATGGGTTGACCCTTTTTCGCTAACCCTAATTTCAAAGGGTTAGGGTAAAATTGGCAAATACCCAAAACACTTCATTTTCTCTCATTTTGCTTCCAAACTCTCAATTTTCAAACCCTGCATGGGTTTGACATATTTTTTTCTTTGTTTTTATGTACAGGGTGTTGAAGGAAGCCATTAATGGAGAACTTCAGGCTACTATGTGATGCAGGAGCATCCTGGGTGTAAGAGCAATCTTGCATCACCCAAAAATATTTCTATTTTTGTATTCAATAAGGGCTATCTTATGCAGAGCTACTATTTATGGGAACTTTCTATTTTTAGTAAGTTGGTCATACGATCTTGAAATGTTCTGATTTTACATGTAGAGGTTCATCTCAGTCATATCAACTTGCTAGTAAAGTTTCATGGCTAGATTAGGTCTAGTTTTGAAGATATTGAAGATTTTTGGTATTGGCAGCAGGGTACAAAAACTTTGAACTTCGTTTTGAAGGCTTTAGAGGCCTCAGATGAGGTCAAAAATTTGGGTGACAAGTGCTTGCGCAAGTCAAGCATGTAGAGCGCTTCGTGGCCTTTTCGAAATGGGGTTATAATAGTCAATTGAGTCAAGTGGCGATGACTTATGGTCTCTGCAAGTTGGGCCACCTGAAATGGCAGAAAATAATTTTCCTTCAAAATTTCTGTTTGGGTTTCAAAAGTTATTTTGAGCTGACTTTGATGTAATAAATTGAAAAATAAAATAATTCTAAGTTTGGTCGGCCCTAAGGGCTAAATTTCTGGAACCTTCTCGGGCAGTGGAAAATGCCTATATAAAGAAGGCATGTAGTGTTGTCTATGGCAGTTCTAGGTAGTAGATCTGGGTATTGATTCGAGGCTTTGTCCTATAGAATATTGTAAGGGAATGCCCATGTGGCTTTGCATATTGTAATTCTAAAAGTTTGTAATTCCACATTTGTGGAGATAATAAGAAGCCAATTTTATGTTCTTGCATATTGTTGTTGTTTCTCTGTTTCTATTATGTGTTTGTGGTATTAAGGGGAGCACCCTTCATCAAGTGGTATCAGAGTAGGAGTTCCTGAGTGTGTAAACAAATCATCGAATATGAGGCAGTTTGCACTGAGACCGTGGTTAGGGTTTCAGCACACACCATGAAAATGCCTCCATGAAGGGAACGTAGCGGAAGAGCTAGTGTTGTAACACTTGAGGTTAGAGCACTCTAGAGACAAGTGCGAGCATTGCAAGAAGAGATTCATAGAGGAATGAATCTTAATGTCAGAAATGAAAGTGAGGATGAAGCCAAAGAAGGAAATGATGATCAAAAAGAAGGAGAAATTTTGAATCAAGAAGAAGAAAGGCTTTTCTAGGTCATTTCCAAGATCAGGAAAAGACCTAAGATCTAGGTTCCTACATTTTCAGGAAATATTAACCTAGAGGAGTTGATCGACTAGATCAATGAATGTGAAGAATATTTTGAGTATGAAGATATTGAGGATCCTGATAGGGTCAAATTTGTGAAGGCCAGACTGAAAGGCCATGCAAAGATTTGGTGGCAAGAGATTCAACTGGAGTGAAATAGAAGAGGGAAAGATAAAATCACAAGATGGGATCAAATGGTGCATACATTGAAGTGACAATTCATTCCTGTTGATTATGAGCTTGACCTACTAAAGAAGATGCAAGGTTTGAAGCAAGCGAGAAGATCTATTCAGGAGTATACAGAGGAGTTCTATTGAATCCTCATCAGAATAGGCCATCTAGAAGTAGATAAGGAGAAATTAGCCCATTACCTTAATGGGTTGAGGTCGAGCATTCAAGAAGAGTTGAATATGGTTCGAATGAATAGTATTAAAGAGGCATACCAGTTTTCGCTAAAAGTAGAGGAAAAACTAAACAAGAAGTTTGAGAGTAGACAAAATGGATGAGGTCATGGTGGATGATCTGGTGGATGGTCATATGAAGGCAAAAATGAAGATTTGAAAAAGAAGGATGAGACCAGTAGTAATCAAAATCAAAGAGGAAACAATTCTAGTTGTTTCCAAGATCAGAACAATAGAGATTAGAGAGGAAGAGGAAGAGGAAGAGGACAAGGTTCAAGAAGAGGAGGCTTCCGTGGAACATGTTTTCACTGTGGAGAAGAAGGTCATAGGGCATTTGAATGTCCTCAACACCAAGAAAGGATAGATAGGAGGAATGAAGGCCAGTCTAGAGTTGCACATGTAGATGAAGATGCCAGATCATCAAATTTTGAAGATGCTGAAAAAGGAGATATGTTGATTAACAGAAGAGTCCTGCTGAGTGGTGAGAATGAACCTGAACAAAGGAGGAGCCTATTTCACACTAGATACAAGTGTGAGGGTAAATGTTGTGATGTGATTATTGATAGTGGAAGCACTGACAATTTGGTGTCAAAAGAGATGGTGAAAAAGCTGAAGCTCAAGAGACAGAAACACCCACATCCATATCGGATTGCCTAGGTGTAGGATGACCACAAGGTCATGGTTAGTGAATAGTGCCTAGTAAAGTTCAAGATTGGTGGGTACCATGATGAGGTGCTATGTGATATCATACATATGGATGCATGTCACATGTTGTTGGGTAGGCCATGGCAGTTTGATAGATGTGTTGTACACGATGGTCATGTGAATACCTATTCCTTGACAAGGGATGGAGTGTGACATAAGCTAAAGCCATTGAAGGAGACTGAAGAAAAGGTATGTGGTAATGTGAGAATAACATTTGTTTATGGAAGAAAATTCTTAGATGGTATGAGGCATGAGCATGTGTGTTTTGCTTTAATTCCAAAACCTAGTAAAGAGGAAGTAGAGGATGTACTTGTATAGGTTGCAGATTTGTTGAATGAGTTTCAAGATATTGTATCTAATAATGTACCTAATAGATTACCACCAGTAAGGAAGACTATTCATCAGATGGATTTGATTCCAAGAGCTAGTTTTCCAAACAAGGCAGCACATAGAATGACACCAGCAAAAAGTGAAGAATTGAACAGACAAGTGCATGAGTTGTTATAGAAGGGATTGATTCAAGAGAGCCTGAGTCCATGTGTTGTACTAGCAGTATTAGCACCAAAGAAGAATGGAGAGTAGAGGATGTGTATAGATTCTAGAGCAATAAATAAGATCACAATCAAGTACAAGTTTCCATTGCCATGAATGGATGATATTATGGACCATTTGACTGGAGCTGTGTATTTCTCAAAGATAGATCTGAAGAGTGGATATCACCAAATTTGGATCAGAGAAGGAGATGAATGGAAGACTACCTTCAAGATAAAGGAAGGACTGTATGAGTGGTTAGTCATGCCTTTTGGGCTAACCAATGCACCGAGCACTTTTATGAGGCTGATGAACGAGGTTCTGAAAGAATTTTTGGGTAAGTTTGTCATTGTTTACCTAGATGATATTTTGATCTTTATTAAGACATTGGAGGATCATATGATGCATAATCATATGGTATTTGAGATGCTGAGAGAAGATAAATTCTTGATTAATTTGAAGAAGTGCAATTTTGTGAAGAAAGAGTTAGTGTATTTGGGATTTGTAGTTTCAGTAGAAGGTCTAAAAATGGACCCAAAAAAAGTACAGGCTATCTTTGAATGGCCTACTCCAAGGAGTGCTACTGAGGTAAGATGTTTTCATGGTCTAGCTAGTTTTTATAAAAATTTTATCAAAAAATTTAGCAATGTTTGTGGTCCCTTGACTGAAACAATGAGAGGAGATAGAAAAGAGTTTAAGTGGACTAATGGAGCAGAAAAAAGTTTTCAATTGTTGAAACAAAAAGTTACAGAATAGCCTATTTTAACACTTCGAAATTTTAATAAGGTGTTTCAAGTAGACTGTGATTCTAGTGGTACTGCAATAGGAGCTTTTATGAGCCAAGAAGGTAAACCTATTGCTTATTTTAGTGAAAAGTTAAATGATGCCAAGAGAAAATATTATGTTTATGATCAGGATTTTTATGCTATAGTTCAGGCATTAAAGAAGTGGAGACACTATCTACTTCCTAAAGAGTTCATTTTGTATACTGATCATCAAGCTTTGCAATATTTGAATAGTCAAGGAAAGTTGAATCAAAGGCATTTAAAATGGGTTGAGTTTTTGCAGAGTTATACATTTGTTTTGAAACATAGAAGTGGAAAGTCTAACAGGGTTGTAGATGCACTTAGCAAAAGGCAACTATTACTGACAGAGATGCAGATTGAGGTGGTTGGGTTCAAGGAACTCAAAAATTTCTATCCAGAGGATCCTGATTTTGGTGAAGCTTGAAAAGCTTGTAAAGAACCTATTACTCTAGATAGAATGAAGTGGCTGGATTTCATCATCCAAGATGATATGCTATTTAGAGGGAGTCAGTGGTGCATTCCAAGAAGCTCTATGAGGGAGAATCTCATCAAGGAAAAGCATAGCAGAGGATTGGTTGGACATTTTGGTCATGATAAAACCCTTGCTTTGGTTAGTGAGAATTATTATTGGCCATAGTTGCACCAAGATGTCAAGAAGTTTGTACAGAGTTGCAGATTATGTCAGATGGTGAAAGGAGTAGAGCAGAATATAGGGTTATATCAGCCATTACCTATACCAGAGGAGCCTTGGGAGGATATCAGTATGAACTTTGTTCTTGGATTACCGAGGACTCAGTGAGGACATGATTCAATTTTTGTGATGGTTGACAAATTTTCAAAGATGGCACATTTCATTCCCTGCAAGAAGACTAATGATGTTGTTCATATAGCAGAATTGTTTTTTAGAGAAGCAGTGAGACTACATGGTTTGCCAAAGACCATAGTTTCAAACTGAGACACCAAATTTGTAGGCTATTTCTGGCAAACACTGCAGAAGAAGCTGAAGACAAATTTAAAATTTAGTTCATCACATCATCCACAGACTGATGGACAAACAAAGGTGGTAAATAGGAGTTTGGGAAATTTACTAAGATGTTTGGTTGGAGATAAGCCGACAGGATGGGATTTAATTTTACCACATGCAAAATTTTCATACAATAATTCTGTCAACAGGAGTACTGGTAAATCACCATTCCAGACTGTATATGGAAATATTCCTAGAAATGCATTTGAGTTAAGGAAGATAGATAAAAGAGAAATAAGTAGTGTTGAAGCTAAGGATTTTGCAGAACACTTGAGGAACATCCATGAGGAGGTGAGGAAACACATTACCAAGATGTGTGTAAATTATAAGGCTAAGGTAGATGAGAAAAGGAGGCATAAGGAATTCCAAGTTGGAGATGAAGTCATGGTTCATTTGCGGAAGGAGTGATTTCCAGTTGGTACATATAACAAGTTGAAAATGAAGAAGTTTGGTCAATGTAAGATACTGAAGAAGCATGATTCAGGAAATGCATATGTGGTTAAGTTGCCTACTGAGCTGAATATTTCACTAGTATTTAATTTTTCAGATCTAATAGAGTATCATGAAGGAGGTGTCAAAGATGAGGTTACAGTAGTACAATGGAGTATTCTAGCAACCGGTTCAGATATCAAGGAGATTGAAGACATACTGGATAGTCATGTTGGCAAAAGCACAAGGAACAGGAAATATGAAGAGTATTTGGTCAAATGGAAAGGATGACCTATTGAAGATTCATCATAGCTAACAAAGGAGGATGTTAACCATCTTGGTTTTACTCTGCACACCTAAGTCATGACAGGGTCACTTCTCAAATTACCCCAAGTGTTTGATGCAGGAGCATCCTGGGTGTAAGAGAAATCTTGCATCACCCAAAAATATTTCTATTTTTGTATTCAATAAGGGCTATCTTGAGCTGCTATTTATGGGAACTTGCTATTTTTAGTAAGTTGGTCATACAATCTTGGAATGTTCTGATTTTACATGTGGAGGTTCATCTTAGTCATATTAGCCTACCAGTAAAGTTTCATGGCTAGATTAGGTCTAGTTTTGAAAAATTTTGGTATTGGCAGTAGGGTACAGAAACTTTGAACTCAATTTCTAAGGCTTTAGAGGCCTCAGTTGAGGTCAACAATTTGGGTGACAAGCACTTACGCGAGTCAAGCCTACAGAGCACTTCGTGGCCTTTTTCAAAATGGGGATATAATAGTCAATCAGGTCAACTGGTGATGACTTATGGTCTCTAGAAGTCAGGCCACCTGAAATAGCAAAAAATAATTTTCCTTCAAAAATTTTGTTCAAGTTTCATAAGTTATTTTGAGCCAACTTTGATGTAATCAAATTGAAAAATAAAATAATTCTAAGTTTGGTCAGCCCTAAGGGATAAATTTCTGGAACCTTCTCAGGCAGTGGAAAATGCCTATATAAACAAGGCCCGTAGTGTTGTCTAGGGAAGTTCTGGGTAGTAGATCTAGGTATTGATTTGAGGCTTTGTCCTACAAAATATTGTAAGGGAATGCTCATGTGGCTTTTCATATTGTAATTCTGAAAGTTTGTAATTCCACATTTGTGGAGATAATAAGAAGCCAATTTTATGTTCTTGCATATTGTTGTTGTTTCTTTGTTTCCGTTATGTGTTTGTGGTATTAAGGGGAGCACCCTTCATCACTATGAATTGTATAGTATAAAATGTGGATGAGGTCTTAGGACAATGGTTTGCACATAAAAGAGACCCCAAAACCAATATTTTAAACATACATTTGAATTGTATTAATATGGAAAGTAAATGTAAATGACTAATGTTAAAATGAAAAGGTAAAGGTACCTATCTCCGAAAAAGAACCTGATGAAAACCCTATCAAACAGTCTCAAAAACTGTTGATTTTTGCTCCCATAAATCGAAACAGTGAGATCTACAAAACCCAAAAATCATTTCCAATTCTAAGGGAGGTCATCTTTGACCCTCATAAAAGGTCAAAGGCTACATTTTTATTTGGAAGGTCGATTCTGAGTTTCTTTATAGATCCTAGAAGTTTGGCGAAAAGGGTATCCAAATCTACTCTTAGATCTAAAATTTTGCACCTGTACCTATAAGAAAGATGGTTTTTGTTGTTTGTTTGAGGGGTTTGCCTTGGTCAAACCTTAGTTTGGAATTAACCTTAATATTGAGATTGAAATGGAGAATGCTAGCAAGTATTATAAGTAGATATAACAATGAAGCTATGATATTCAATAGATATGCAAATTGTATTTGAAATGTAATCAAGTATGTTAATATGAAAGTTTGAACATAACATCAACAAATGTAAATCAAACCTGCATGATTGTATGCTTGGAATCCACCTTGAGGGAAGAATGAATGGATCTTGAAGGAAGATCACACCATCATGATGGCTAGATCTAGGGTTTGAATGATGAATCTTGAATGCTTGAACCAAATCCCTTCAATGGATTGAATGCTTGAATCCTTGATCTTCAATGGAGAACTTGGATGGAGAAGAGGACTTGAATGCTTGAATGGATGCTTGCTTGATATTTCTTGAGGGAGAACTTGATTTCCAAAACTTGATCACCAATGTATCCTTAAGAGTGTTTGATGCATGAAGGAATGAGATATGAAAACTTGATTATCTCAGAAAACTTGATGGAGAAAATGAGAGAGGAAGGCCTCCTTTTATAGTGATCTAGGGCACAATCCTCTAGAGGGGCCACCTTGGGGAATTAAATTCCAATTAGGCCTCAACCCTTTAGGAATGGACCTAAATCAAATATAATTTAAGGTTTTACCATTTCGGAGACCAAAACAACGGACCCAGAAGTGGGAAAACAATTATTTCTGAAACTTGACAACTGGAGATCTCGAGACCTTGAAATTTTAACCCAAGGTCAAAGAAAAGCTCAATCCTAACCTAGCTAGGGTCATGGTCAACTTTGACCCCTTTAGGTTAACTTTGAACTTAAGGGCACAGATTTCAGGGTCTTAGTCAGAGTGAGAAACAGGAGGTCCCGAGGTACCCAGAGACCTAGAAATGATGCCAAAATAGGGTGGAGTGCCAAGGAGAGGCACAAAATCCTATGATGAACATGATGAAGTCTAGGAGGACCTATTTGTAAGTCCTACTTGGAAAATAGAGCCATAGAAGAGGGAAATTAAGGAGAATCCTCAGGATCCTAACCCTAATTTCATCTAGAATGAAGGAATCAAGTACAGAAAAGAAGTGGAAAGTGGGGAGAAAGCTAGATCCAAGAAAAGATCAATTCAAGGTGTTTGACATGACCCCAAACCACTTACTTAGAGGGCTAAATGCTCTTAACATGGAAGTGCTTCCATTTTAAGATGATACATTAAGCCCCCACTTTAGCAAGATATGGACTCGATGCAACCTCTTCGTAAAGGAGAAGAAAGAGGAGATCCAAGTGAATTTGTAAAGAGATAAAATAACACTTAGCTAAGGATAGAAGACCCTAGGATAAGGATTCTAACTCAACATACACGCATGAGGGTGTGAAATGAGAACTCCAAAAGAACAAGGGTTAGCACTAAACAACCCAAATCAATTAGCATAACAAACCTCGCTAAGAAATATGTCTCATACTAATATCATATTTGGAAAGCTATGATAAAAGCATAAATGATTACATAAGAAAGACAAGAGCAACACTATAAATAACATAGCTTCATGATCCTGTCCTACTAGCATGAAAGCGAAAAGAGAGAAAGGAGAAAGTGATTACCTCACCGAGTAAGATGCCCACCTTACCATGAATCACCCTGGAGGGAGAGCCCAATAGGTTCACCCATAAAATGTGCTTGTAATTGTAGTGCATCTTCTGTGGCTTATGGAATACCCATAGATCTACCTTCTTGTATCACTATGAATATGAAATACGTGTCTCCATAGGATTTAGCAACCTATGTGTATTACCTTCGGAAGATTTAGCATATTGGAAATGCATGTCCCTTCAGGATTTAGCAACTTATGTGTGTTACCTTTAGAGGATTTAGCTTATTGAAAATTGAAAAATGTGTGTCTCTTTAGGATTTAGCAACTTATGTGTGTTACCTTCCAAGATTTAGCATATTGAAAAATTTGAAAAATACATGTCTCCTCAGGATTTAGCAACTTATGTGTGTTACCTTTAGAAGATTTAGCATATTTGAAATTGGAAATGCATGTCCCTTTAGGATTTAGCAACTTATGTGTGTTACCTTCCAAGATTTAGCATGCTGCAAAATAAAAGGTTAGAACAAAAATACATAATATAGAATGAGGGAAGCCATATATATGCCTCCCTCAATATGGAAAAAGCATACTATTTTGACATGTTAAGGAAAGAAAAGAACAAGGATAAATCCTTCTTCAACATTAAGACAATATCCACAAACAACACCCAGTCCAAGCCAAGAAGGTCACAGCTCCTATGAGGCCATGGAAGGGACGAATGCAAAGAGATATCATGCAAGAAGTGAAAAATTAACCCTTGTGAGGGATAGTACATTGTTCAATTTTCAAGGTGAGATATATATCAACAATGGAAACCCAATGTTAAACAATGAAATCAGTTGTGATCAAGGAAAAAGATCCTCAATGCAAACCAAAATGTTCATGTATAATTGGATATCACATAATAGATAGATACTACTTAACCAAGGAAAGAGGTGAATCCCGGAAAGACAGAAAAGAAGGAGGTGACATCCTTGCCCTCCAAGTGTAGGAACAAAGATGAAAGGGGACCTATTATATCACTTGCAATGCTATGTAAGACAATGAGCCCCCAAGTATTAGGCTACCATTGTTTACATAATGTGGAGCTCGATAATAGGAACATGAATGTTATTTAGAGAAAACAAGATTGAAATACAACTCATTACCACATGATATATAAATAACATTACTGTCAATGAGCTTCCTAATCTTATAATATAAATCTTGACATTCATTAGTAGAGTGATCATGAAATCTATGATATCAACAAAAAGAAAGAGTCTTCAAGTATGGACTATGTTTCCTTTTGCGTTTAGGTCTAGTAATCATCTTAGCACGTAGGAGTTTAGGAAAAGGGACTTCTTGGTCAAATTCCTTCATAGTTTCATCATGTTTTGAAGTGTTATTCGAGATGTTGTTAACATTGATTTGTTGTTGAGGATTTAATCCCAATCCATAAGAATGCTCATTCCCCCCAATGTGTAAGGTCATTTGAATTCCCTATTTATGCTTACCACATCCTTGACCATTAAATCCTTGTTTAACAAGGAAATGATAACCAAGACTATAAAGAGAAGATATATAAGAAGGAGTCAATGGAACCTCAGTAGTCACAATATCATCCTTAATAGATTTGATAGATTCATTGTGGGTAGAAGTAGTGACAAAGTTATTATGAAGAGGTTTAGCAGTAAAAACTCTTTGTTCAAATTCTCTTTGTTGCTTCATAAAATCAAGATCAAAAAGATTATATTCTCCCATAAAGGTAGGAGTAAAATCCAAGGTTCACCAATCATCTTCAGGTAGAGCATTAGAGGAAGAAGAATTACAATTAGGAATAGGAGTAGTGTGATTTTTAATATTCAGACAAGGATTGGGCGCATCATCCACATGAAGCGAATACATCTTGTTATTATGTATAAACTTGACTTTATGGTGAAGGGTGGAAGGAACATCATGCATCTCATGCAACCAAGGTCTACCCAGAAGAAGATTATAATTGAGAGGTCCAGGCATAACATGAATAGGTGTATTTAGGATGACCAATCCTACTTTGATAGGTAAGGTAATGATGCCTAAAGTGTTCTTAGCAATGTTATCAAAGCCATGTATATGAACATTGTTAGGTTGAATAGTTGAAAGATCAGCGTTAATCACTTTAAGCGTGTCCATGCTACAAACATTAAGCCTAGATCCACTATCAAAGGTCCTACGAATGATACTTTTATTGATAGAAATAGCAACCATAAGAGCATCATACTTATTTTGAACTTCCTTAGAAGGTAAATCCTTCTGAGTAAAAACAATATCAGGAGGACCCGAGGTAGCATACATGCATTGTAAGAAGTTATTGATGTTCTCTTGATTAGGAGGTGGAGTGTGAAGAGTTGCTAGAGATTTTTGCAAGGCTTCATAGT
Organism: Chamaecyparis obtusa; assembly: GCA_027943335.1. Classification (NCBI taxonomy): domain Eukaryota; kingdom Viridiplantae; phylum Streptophyta; class Pinopsida; order Cupressales; family Cupressaceae; genus Chamaecyparis; species Chamaecyparis obtusa. The sequence continues at coordinate 144,164 of BSBK01005368.1, read as the reverse complement.
AGGTAGGTGAAGTTTGAAGAAGCTCCCATAAAGAAATCTTACCTGGAGTATTTTGCAATTGGATTATCAAATCATACTCCTTACTAGGAAGACGGGGTGGAGGAGGAAGAATTGGTTGAGAAGGTGGCAAAGAAGTAGAAACCACCAGATTAGGTTGAGTATTATTCCTTGTACGATAAGTGTGAGCTATAGAATCTTGATCATTGAAAGACTCCATAGGTTTACCTTTGATAGTAATGTGAGGACAACCTTTGATAGTCAACAAGGGTTTAGGATAAACCATTTTAGTTGTCTCAATACTACAAATAGATTCACAAGAAGGAAGAAAAGAGGACATCCTAGGAGGAGATGAGGTAAGATCTTGATTCTCCATAGGATCATCACTAAAGGGGAGAGCATTAAGGGAATTCATATCATTCTCCACTAATGTCTCATCACTAGAAGGAATCTCAAATAGAGGTAAAGCATCTATGATATCATCTTCTTTCAGTAAAATGTCTACATAAGGGGAGTATGTTTTAGAAAATGATTTATCATCATGTATGAATATGTCACCCTCTTGTATCAAAGCATCTTCATGAGGAGGGGATAAATCAATGTCATTATCCAAGGGATCATCCACAATGGTGTCATGAGGAAGAGAGTAATCAACATCCAAATCCAAAGGTTCATCCCAAATAGGGGGATTATCATTCCTATCAATAAAGCACATTGTAGGATCCCTAGAGGGGAAAGAAGGTAAATTATATTCTAAAGTAGGCTCATAGAAAAGACATGTATTAGGAGAAGAATTAACACCAATCCTCAAGTCATCTCCATAAAGAGAAATATGATGGAGAGATAGATTAAAGTCATCTTCTTGCTCTAATATATCCTTACAAGGAAATTCAAAAGAGGACAAAGAAACATCACACGCACTAGATAAAGTATTTCTAGGTGTAACATCATGCAATGGTAAGGTAAGAGGAGAATGTTGTGTAAGCCCAAAAGTTATAGAAGAATGTTTGGAAAATATTTGAAACAACTTGTGCAACATGATAACAAATAAATAAATGCATAGAAAATAGATCTAGATATATCCCAATGCATTCAAATGAAACTTATAAGCATGAAAAGGAAATCAAACACAATAGGGCATCTAATTCCATAAAAGAAAGAGTTGTCATAAATGGGTTCACCAAAATGTATAGTATAAAATGTGGATGAGGTCCTAGGACAATGGTTTGCACATAAAAGAGACCCCAAAACCAATATTTTAAACATACATTTGAATTGTATTGATATGGAAAGTAAATGTAAATAACTAATGTTGGAATGAAGAGGTAAAAGTACCTACCTCCAAAAAAGAACCTTCTGAAAACCTTGTCAAACAGTCTCAAAAACTATTGATTTTCACGCTTTTAAACCGAAACTACAAGATCTACAAAACCTAGAAATATTTTCCAATTCTAAGGGAGGTCAACTTTCACCCTCATAAAAGGTCAAAGGCTACATTTTTATTCTAAAGGTCCATTCTGAGTTTGTTCGCAGATCCCGAAAGCTCAGCGAAAAGGGTATCCAAATCTACTCTCAGATCTGAAATTCCACACCTGTACCTGCAAGAAAGATGGTTTTTGTTATTTCTTTGAGGGGTTTGCCTTAGTCAAACCCTGATTTGGAATTAGCCTTAATATTGAAATTGAAATGGACAATGCTAGCAAGTAGTAGTGTTAAAGTATTGTTCATTCATGTAAAACCTCAACAAACTTAAATCTAAAAGATAAAACCAATGAAGAATCAACCATAAACAAAACCACATAGAACCATAGTAATAATAATTTTTTTTTTTTTAAATTACAAATTGGAACATATAAACATAGTAATTGCTTCTAAGAGCTTTATAGTTTTCAACTGAATTACATCAGAGTAATAAGAATACTCTTTATTCAAAGACTTAGTTTCAAAAACAAAATTTCCTTTTTAGCCAATCCTTTACATTCTACAAATAGTTCTGATAACTAATAACAAAGAAATGATGTGTTTCCCATAAATCTTAACAACTGCTATCCACTGTCCCATACTCATTGATTTATCCATCTAAAACCTAAAAATCAAGAATAAACACAAGCACAAATTGCAAATAGGGCTCAGTCACATTAATTAAGATAACGAATCATCTCCAAAATTCTGCAACCATAAAAGTTAGTATAACATAACAATTATGCAAATTAAATACAGATGTTATTGAAACCTAATAACATAATTCCATTCTTGTTACACCAAAATCAGAAAGCACTGTATCTCTTTCTAGCAGAAATAAACTCGCAAAGCAAATGACAAAGTAATGATCCAATAGTTCATGGGTGTCCACATAAGGACCTACGCTATGTATCCGTAAGGAAACCTCGTAGTAATCCATTATGTCTGATGAAACCATAATGTTTTCACTTGTTAATTGAAACCCATATCCCTTGAATTTATAATTATCACTTAATTAAACAATTGACAGAAATTCTTTCCTGTAAGGATATAGACTAGTGTCAGTCACAAGTGATAGAAATTCTATCACCACAAGGTACTAGACTAGTGTCAGCCCCCCAATCTAAGGATCACACTTGCATTATCTCAAAACACTTGATCTAGCAATTAATGATTGAAATGAAATAAACTACATTACACAATTTCACTAACACTACATTTCTATTGCATCAATTATAAAATTGAAACAACAATCAGAAATCCATTTAGATCCATGTTTCCATTTTCCATAACGTACATACTTAAACATGATGTTTCCCAAAAGAAGAAAAGATCACAATACTTTCTCCATCACAAACCCAATCAAATAATAACCTCCACATTAACTTAGCATTATATCTGAAACTATACAATAAAAATGTCCATATTGAAATCATGATTCTATTGAATAGAAAAGAACTAAAATAATCATATATCAACTGAATCAACTCAACACCCATCACTTTTAACAAACATACAAGCTTGCCATAAACCAATTAATTATAAACCAATTTTCTATACATCCTGCTCTATTAATTATAAGTTCATACGTTTATATACATGTCGGCGTATGTACATGTATACACCACGGCTTGTGTATACATATACATATTCCAGTAGGTATATATATAATTATATAGACTTGTAAATAATAGTTCAGAATGATTAACAAAACATTCATAATTATTTATTAAACAGAGGTTCAAAACAAAAATTCTAATTCTAAAATGTAACTCATCATTCGCAAAAATTCAAGTCCATAAATACACATTGGAAAACCATACTAGTCATCTCAATCCTATTAAAAACACATCTACATTATAATACTGTTGAATCTGCCGATTACATAAAAGGAATAACAAAATAATAAGAACCGTCATCTATATTTTTAAAAAAATATCAAAGTGGACTACCTTACTAACTGAAAAAGATATTAATTGACTTTCCTATATATTCATTGCATTTCCTAATGTCAAAACAAAACTATATTTCACAATTGTAATTATTTATGAAAAATCATCTAGGTCGCAGTCAAGATTTGGTACAACAAAATATCTACATTTTCACTATTGACTGAACCAAAATAGTGACAAACACCCAATAGACATAACACATATTCAGATAACTAAAAGAGTAAACTCAAGAATACCTTAAATGACACCTATGATGCGAGAGTATAAGTACATAATACAACAGGGTTCAGGTAAAACTATGAACTACCACTAATCTCTACTTCTACGATACAGATCTATAAAACATCGATAACAAATTCATATTAAAACAGTAGTAAGAATACTTGATTTCACCTTATGACCAATGACTCTTACATGTTGTAAACACTTTATTGCTACAATGTTCCTAACAACAGGAATCACTACGAGAATACCTTCAAAGAAACTTTTTTTAACAAAACTCATTCTGGGTTTCAAACTGAATTATAAGTCGATACTCATCCCCAAATATCCCCTTAATACTAAACATAAAAGGTAAACATTGACACAAAAAGCACTATGGTATAACCATATTCATCGCAACAAACTATATTCCCCATAGTTCGGCACAAGCTTAAAGAAAACACTGTCAACTTCATACTCAGAATCAAAGAAAACCCATCAACACAATATGCTCGAAAAGAGCATAATAAGAACATATATTTAATACCACACA
>BSBK01005368.1:87500-135000 GCA_027943335.1 Chamaecyparis obtusa | reverse complement strand
TTTTGAGGAGGTTCTAATAATGGTCGGGGAGATCCCTTTCAAAGATTCAAAAAAAAAATGGACACTAGGAAAGATCCTCCAAATCAAGAAAGAGGAAGGGGGTTCCAAAGAGGATGAGGCTACAGAAGCGAAAGAGGCTCAGAAAATCAGAGAAGGCCTTTCACTTGTTTTAGTTGTGGAGAATAAGGACAAAGAGCCTTTGAATGTTCAAACCAAAAATAAATAAAGGAGGAAAACCTAGAATGAACCTGGTTCAACTAGAATTCATAGAAGCAGGAACAGAGGAAGAAGTCCTACCAGATGTGGGAGAAAATCTCATGATGAGGAGATCAATGATCATTCCAGGAAGGAAGAAGTCCCTACAAAGAACTTTGATGAATCGTGGCTTCAAACCAACATCTTCAGAACTAGATGCACCTCAAGCAGAAAGTTATGCCAAGTTATTGTTGATGGGGGTAGTTGTGAGACTATGGTAGCTAAGGAAATGGTAGAGAAATTAAATTTGCAATGTGAGAAACATCCTTTTCCTTATCATATTGCATGGTTTAAGAAAGGAAATGAGGTTACTATTGATAAAAGATGTTTGGTTAGGTTTACTATAGGAAAAATCTATAAGGATGAGATATGGTGTGATGTTATTCCTATGGATGCTTTTCATATTTTGTTGGGAAGGCCATGGTAGTATGATAGGAAGATCATGCATGATGGAGAGAAAAATACATATACCTTCTGGAAGGATGGCTCTAAAGTGACTCTCTTACCACTTAAGGATGAAAGGAAGAATGAGACCATGTTGTCTGCAAAGGATGTTGTCAAAGAAATAAAGGTGACAAGTTGTTGCTATGCATTGGTAGTAAAAAGAGGAGAAGAACTAGAAGACATAATACCACATGATGTAGTAAAGATACTAGAAGAATTTTTTGATGTTATTCCAAATGAGCTACCTGACGGTCTCCCACAAAAAAGGGATATAAAACACCATATTGATCTGATTCCTGGAGCAACTCTTCCTAATCAAGCAACTTATTGAATAAACCCAACACAACATATAGAGCTCAACAAACAAGTAACAAAACTAGTTGAGAAAGGCCTGGTTAAAGAAAACATGAGCGCATGTGTTGTGCCAGCATTGTTGACCCCAAAGAAGGATGGAACATGGAGGATGTGTACTGATAGTAGAGAAATTAATAAGATTACTATCAAGTATCAGTTTCCTATTCCTCATATAGAGGATATGATGGATGAATTAGCAAGGGCCAAATACTTCAGCAAGATTGATTTATGAAGTGGATAGCACCAGATTCAAATTCATGAAGGAGATGAGTGGAAGATAGCTTTTAAGACCAGGGATGGCTTGTATGAATGGATGGTTATGCCATTTGGAAAAATAACAAGTAGAAATTAAATTACGATGAGTTGTGAATTTCATTGAAGGATATATGTTAGGTGATGAATTATTGATGACTATTTGCATTTATGGTCATTTTGATTTAATGAATGTTGTGAGGATGCAATAAATTTTATATGCTTACATGAGTAATTAGGAAATGTAGAGTTTATTTGATATGATGATATTTTGATTGTGAATTGAAAGTTAATTACTTATGTGGAGTTTATGAGTGCACATGATGCCAGGAGAGAAGAAGGTTACTTTGAGTATGCGAAGTGAATTTCAATTTATTATGTGATGTTGCAAATGATTTTTTAAGTTGAATGTAATTGATTCATATATGTTGTGGATTTATATTTCTTGGACTATTGATGTTGGATTTAGTGTGAAGGGGTTTAGACCATGGTAGTATCGGGAAACCAAACATAGACCTATGTAAATTTAGTGCCAGCCAAGGTTGTGTCTAATGAGAGACAAGACCTCATCATATTGTATTTTATTTGTGAATGTAATGAGCATGTATGTATCAATTAAATGTGTTTAATTGTAATTGTAAATGTTTTATGTGAGTGCTCAAGTGGACATGTCATGTGGCTTGTGATGTGTTATTTGTGTTGTGTCACTTGACACTTGTAATGTGCATATGTGGCCATGACATGTCCCACATGAGGATTGGTTGTCCACCAACCTAGGAGAGAGTACCCTTTAGGATCCCCATGTGAATCCCTTGGTTACAGAGCTTGAGGTAGTGTCCTATCATAGATTTTCGAATTTGAACTTGTCATGAGTTTTTGGGGGGTTAAAAAGGTGTCTAGGGGTGTGTTTATGCCATTTTTAGTTATCCCACCTTGTATATCTATGGGTAAGGGTTATTTTCAACCATAGGAAAACTCATAGTTGACCAAAAGACCCATCTAAAAGTTGGATTTTCTAGATGGCCGAAAATTAACTTTTGAAACAAGGCTTTGGTAAGAACACCATCCATTAGGAAGCAAGTCCTTTACCCACCTTTTTGGCCAACCTTTGTAAGAGCCCATTTTTAGAAAGATTTGTAAGAGGATTAGGGAAGACCAACTAATGAGAAAGGAGACCTTATCCCTAGGGGTTGTTGGAAGATGTGTGGAGGTCCTTTTAGAGGAGACTCTTCATTTTGGAGAGTTGGAACACCCACTCTCTAACTTAGAGACTAGACTAGTGTCGTGCCCCTGACAGTCTCAGGAATTACTTTTCAATGTTATGTTATGTTGGATTTCTATTTTGATTAGCATCATTTTATCTGGAACAATATTTCTATTAGACTTCTATGAGTTTGAACTCTGACTTCGTTCATTTGAACCTTGTTGTTTGGAATAAATATGTTTATCTCCGTAATAGGTATTTTGGTTCTGCCAGACACTCAGAGAATTATGTCTATTTTTGTAGCTTAATGAGATTTTCTGATGTCAGAATTGGTATAGACTGACTTTTGAAATAATGGTACTGGATAGTTCAGTAGAGATTTGAGTATTGGTATGATTGTGAAAATAAGGACAACTAAAATGGTTAGTCAATTGTCTTTTAATTGGTTCATTGTTTTGGAATTCTTAATAATATGTTAAACATAATTAGAATTGGTTTTATTATTATGGATAAATGTATCTTGATGTTGTAGACAGTATATAGAGATTGTTGTTATTTAATTTTAATCAAATTTTGAGTTCAAAATAAATAAATATGTATATATGTATATTTATACATATATTTATGAGAGATTGTTTTAGAATTTATGTGGTATTTCTTTACTAAAACTAAAGAATTATCTAAGTTAGCATACCCTATTTTGTATGTTAGTAGGAGGTTAGTTTGGTGAGTGTTAGTAATTTGGCATTGTTAATGTGCTGTTATCATTGATGCTTAAGTTATTTTTTCTTAACCTAAGATCGACTAATGATATCTAACATAGATGTATATTATCTATCCCTAAGTCTTCCTATTTATGTTCTAGCTTGAAGACATGACTTATCATGACAGGGTTTAAATGCACTTTCATCGCATAGTGGTGTTAGTGGGGTTTAAGGTATTTTCGGGTTATAGGATTGTACGTTGATGGACATTTGGCAGGGAATGTATTGTGTTTTCTACAAGAGATAAATTCGTATTGAATGAACTCATCAATGTAATTCATTTTTGTGTTTGATGTCCGCCATTAGCTCTGGTGAAGAAGTTGCAGTTGAATAATGACTCCATTTTTCACCATGTATTTCTGCGACAGTTTGTGTAAACAGTTAGTAATGGATCCGTCTCCCTGTTATATTTTATATGATAAGTTTCTTGGAATGGAAAGGGGTTTTCATGGAAACTTATACCCTTCTGTTCATGGTCATTTGGGAAGTTTTGTGTTTCATACTGTCATCTCTATTTTTGCATTGTGGGCTTTTCTTTTGCACGACACTTTGGCTGTCAGTGGAAAGAGATCTTCATGGTTGAGATTAGGGTTCGACTGTGAAGCTCACTAGGTAGGGGCTAGCTTTGGCATTTCGGTCTTTGGATACCTCCCCACACAAATACCACGCAAGGGCATTCTCTCACCTTATCCTCTGTTTCCATCTTATTTTTTGCAAATGAAATATTAGAATGTTTATTACCATTGTTAGTTAGTTGATGAATGGAAGGTTTTGTGATTGTATTCTCTGTGAGTTCGGTCATGAACTGGTTTCTTCTTGGATGGATTAAGAAGTTTATTTAGTTTATAGATGTTATGATTAGTGGAGGAATTTGAAATACATGTTCTTAAAATGTTGTTTCGAGCATATTGTGTTGATGGGTTTCTTTGTTCTGAGTATGAAGTTGGCAGTGTTTTCTTTAAGCTTGTGCCGAACTATGGGGAATATAGTTGTTGCAGTTGATATATGGTTATTCCATAGTGCATTTTGTGTCGATGTTTATTTTATTTTTTGGTCAGTATTAAGGGGGTTAATCATGAATGAGAATCGGCATATAAATGTAGTTTGAAACACAGAATGAGTTTTGTTTATAAGCTTCTTTAACGGTATTCTCGTACTGTATCCTATTGTTAGGAACACTGTAGCAACAAAATGTTTACAATATGTAAGAGTTTTTGGTCATAAGGTGAAATCGGGTATTCTTACCACTGTTATAATCCGAATCTGCTATCGATGTTTGCTGTGTCTAATGGGTGTGTCACTGTTTGGTTCAGTCAATAGTGAAAATGTAGATATTCTGGTTAAACCAAATCTTGACTGCGAGCTAGATGTTTCTTCAGAAATAATTACCAGTGTGAAATATAGTTTTGTTTCGACCTTAGGAAATGCAAGGAATATTTAGGAAAGTCAATTATTATCTTTTCAGTCAGTAAGGAAGACCACTTTGATATTTTGTTTAAACTGTAGTTGACGGTTCTTATTGTTCTGTTATTCTTTTATGTAATTGGCAGATTCAGTAGTATTATAAGGTAGATGTGTTTTTTTGATAGGACTAAGATGACTAGTATGGTTTTTCCAATGTGTATTTATGGACTTGAACTTTTGTGAATGATGAGTTACGTTATATAATTATATATATTTATATATACCTACTGGGATATGTATATGTATACACAAGCCGTGGTGTATACATGTGCATACGCTAACATGTATATAAAAGATGCTATGTTTATCATTCGGAACTATTAATTACAAGTTTATATATATATATATATATATATATATATATATATATATATATATATATATATATATATATATATATATATATATATATATATATATATATATATATATATATATATATATATATATATATATATATACATACATACATACATACATACATACATACATACATACATACATATATATATATATATATACCTGCTGGGATATGTAAATGTATACACAAGCGGTGGTGTATACATGTACATACGCCAACATGTATATAAAAGTATGAACTTGTAATTAACAGAGCAGGATGTATAGCAAATTAGGTTATAATAAATTGGTTTATGGCAAGCTTGTATGTTTGTTAAAAGCGATGGGTGCTGTGTTGACTTAGTTGATATATGATTATTTTAGTTCTTTTCTATTCAATGGTATCGTGATTTCAATATGGACATTTTATTGTACAATTTCAGATATAATGCTAAGTTAATGTGGAGATTATTATATGATTGGATTTGTGATGGATAAAGTATTGTGATCTTTTCTTCTTTTGAGAAACATCATGTTTAAGAATGTATGTTAAGGAAAATGGAAACATAGATCTAAATGGATTTCTAATTGCTGTTTCAAATTTTATAAATTCATGCAATAGAAATGGAGTGTTAGTGAAATGGTGTAATGTAGTTCATTTCATTTCAATCATTAATTGCTAGATCAAGTGTTTTGAGATAATGCAAGTATGATCCTTAGATTGGGGGCTGACACTAGTCTAGTACCTTGTGGTGATAGAATTTCTGTCAGTTGTTTAATTAAGTGATAATTATAAATTCAAGGGATATGGGTTTCAATTAATAAGATAAAACATTATGGTTTCATCAAACATAATGGATTACTACGAGGTTTCCTTATGGATACATAGCATAGGTCCTTATGTGGACACCCATGAACTATTGGATCATTACTTTGTCATTTTCTTTGCGAGTTTATTTCTGTAAGAAAGAGATACACTGCTTGATGATTTTGGTGTAAAAGAATGGAATTATGTTATTAGAATACAATAACATCTATATTTAATCTGCATAAATGTTATTTTATACTGACTTGTATGGTTGCAAAATTTTGGAGATGATTCGTTATCTTAATCAATGTGACTGAGCCCTGTTTGCAATTTGCATTTGTGTCATTTTGATTTTTAGTTTTTAGATGGATAAATCAATGAGTATGGGACAGTGGATAGCAGTTGTTAAGATTTATGGGAAGCAGATCATTTCTTGGTTATTAGTTATCAGAACTATTCGTAGAATGTAAAGAATCGGTTAAGAAGGAAATTCTATTTTTGAAACTAAGTCTTTGAATAAAGAGTATTCTTATTACTCTATTGTAATTCAGTTGAAAACTATAAAGCTCTTAGAAGCAGTTACTATGATTATATGTTTCAGTTTGTAAATTTTTTTAAAAAAAATTTACTATGGTTTTATGTGGTTTTTGGTTGATTCTTCTTTGGTTTCATCTTTTAGTTTTAAGTTTGGATTGGTGTTACATTTGGTATCAGAGTAGAGTTTAAACACTCAGGGCTTAAGGGTTTAAAAAGAAAAGGGGTTTAACATTATGCTTCCGTTAGTGATTTTTATTGATCTTTTCTATAGGATTTCAAGCATGCCTCCTGTTACATGAGGAGCACAAAGATGTGGTGACCCAGTTGATGCTGATTTAGGTAGAGGTAGGGGTGGATGATCCGGTCGTGGTCGTGGCTGAGGAAGAGGATGAGGTCACCAAGGAATACTTGGTGATGAACAAGTTGATCCTTTAATAGGAATGGATCAGGAAGATCGAGAGGTACCTCAGGTTGAAGTTCTCCAACGGATCATTGAGAGGTTGGATAACATTGAAACAAGGAACAATGTTCCAGTTGGTGTAGAAAATGCTCATGTTATATGAGTCCCTGTAGCAAACGATCCTATTATCAGGACTCAGTTAAAAGAGCTTTCTAAGCTCAAAGGACCATATTTCAATGGGACAGAGGGTGGTGCTGAAGCTGAAGCATGGCTCTTGAACATCGAAAGATGTTTTATTCTCCATGATTGTCACGGTAATGTGAAGGTTTGTTGGACTGTAATGCAGCTAAGATCCTTTGCTTCCATATGGTGGAATATGGAGCTAGAGCAACTTGGAATTCTTATCTCTCAGGTTACATGGGAGCTTTTCATAGAAAGATTCTGTGAGAGATTCATGTCGGATTATTGGCAGCAAACTAGATCCGAAGAATTCTTCAGTATTTCTCAAGGCAACTCAACGGTGGAAATGTATGAGAGGAGGTTTTTCCAACTGAAGAAATATTCTGGTTGGTTAGAGAATGATAAGCCTTTGGTACAACACTTCATTAGGGGTTTGAACCCTAAAATTGGAGAAGTGAGAACTTTCAAACCTAAGATAGTGAAAGAAGCTACTGATCAAGCCAAGCTCACAGAATTGAAGTCAAGATTTTTAGCCAAAGGATCAGTGAATCCACCGGCTCAAAGTAGTGGGAAGAATCAGAAACCTTATCAAGACAATTTCAAGGTAGTTTCCAGTGGATCGAGTGGTAAATTTTAGAAGAGGAAGTTTGAAAAGTTTTCCAAATCAAACAAGAGTTTCAAGGTTCCTGAGAAACCTAAGTCCTTTAAACCAACTCAGAGTGTACAACAGAGTTATGCATCACCTCCAGTGAACTCATCATAGGATAAAAGTACCAAGAGAGGAGCAGAATGTTGGCAATGTGGGCAATTGGGGCATTTGCAATGGAATTGTCCCCTTTGAGGCAATAGTCAGGTCAGGTCTAAAGCCACAGGTTGCGAGGCTACTGTTGGTGATTCTGGAAAGAATCATCGCATCTTTGCTACTGTGGATCAGAAATAAGTAGATCATCAGAACACTATGATTGAAGCTAGAGGTAATTACCAAGGTAAGAAGATCTCTATTTTATTTGACTCTGGTGCCACTGAATCTTTTATTTCTTCCAATTTGCTTAAGCAATGTGGAATTCCTATGAGTAAAGCTAAATTGGCATGGCAAGTCAAGTTAGCATCATTGGCTAAGGTTGAATCGGGGTTTATAGCTAAAAATTGTAAGGTCCAAATTAAGGCTTTTACTACTACAGTTAGCCTTAGGGTTATTCCTTTAGGTTCTTATGACATTATTCCGGGTATGGATTGGTTAGATCAACACCAAGCTGTCATCGATTGTAGAGAGAAGACCGTTAGATGTATCGATGATAATAGAACCATCAAGATTATTACAAGTGTTAAGAGGCCTATGTCAGTCAGAACTATTTCTGCTAAGGCACTTCAAAGATGTTTACAAAAGGGATGCAAATTGTTTTCTATTTCTATCAATGATTTTGAAGAACTAGTTGCTTGGAACACCAGCTTAGATCATCCAATTTTGAAGGAATTCTCAGATATATTCATTACAAAGATTTTGAGAATCCCACCTAAAAGAGAAATTGATTTTAGGATTGATCTTTTACCGGGAACCGAACTGATTTCCAAGACTCCTTACCGCATGACCACTCAAGAATTAGTGGAACTCAAGGTTCAACTTGAGGAACTTCTTGAGAAGGGGCTTATTAGACCTAGTGTTTCACCTTGTGGAGCACCTGTTATCTTCGTCAAGAAGAAGGATGGATCTTTGAGGCTATGTATCAACTATAGACAACTAAACAAAGCTACTGTCAAAAATAGATATCCTTTGCCTCGCATCAATGATTTGTTTGATCAAGTGAAGGGTGCCAAGGTGTTTTCCAAGATTGATCTCAAATCTGGATACCATCGGTTAAGGATTCAAGAAGCTGACATTCATAAAACAGCCTTTCACACAAGGTATGGGTATTATGAATTCATAGTAGTGCCATTTGGGTTGACTAATGCACCATCAGTATTCATGAGTTTGATGCAGGGAGTATTCAGGACTTTCTTAGATAAGTTTTTGGTAGTGTTCCTTGATGACATTTTGTTATATTCTAACTCCTTGGAGGAGCATGAGCAACATTTGAGGCAAGTTTTTGAATGTCTCCATAGGAACAAGCTATATGCCAATCCTAAAAAATGTGAATTTTTCAAAACTGAAATAAGTTATTTGGGTCACATCATTACAGGAGATGGAATAGCTTTTGAATATGCTAAGATCAGGGCAATTGTAGAGTGGCCAACTCCTACCAATGTGTCTAAAGTATGAAGTTTTATGGCTCTGGCTAGCTACTACAGAAGATTTATGGCTAATTTTTCCAAGATAGCCCATTCCATTACTTCTCTCCAGAGAAAGGGTAAGAAATTCATCTGGTCAAATAAATGTGAAGAAGCATTCCAACATCTTATGGAACGTTTGACTAGTGCACCAATTTTAGCAGTACCTGATCCTTCTAAGAAATTTGTTGTGTGCACCGATGCCTCATTGGATGGTTTAGGGGCTGTCTTGATGCAAGATGGCAGGGTCATTGCTTATGAATCCAGGAAACTAAAGGATCATGAAATTAATTACCCTACTCATGATTTGGAACTCATAGCAGTGATTCATGCTTTGACCAAATGGTGGCATTTTCTTCTTGGTCAACATTTTGAGCTACATACCGATCATAGAAGTCTACAATATTTGTTCACGCAGCCCAATATTAATGCACATTAGCGCAGATGGATGGAGTTTTTGTGTGAGTATGACTTCGAAATGAAGTATATTCAAGGTAAAAAAAACAAAGTAGTGGATGCTCTTAGCAGAAGGCACCATGAACTCTCCTCTTTGACCCTCACAATTGACTTGAAAGAGAGAATACTTCTGAATTTGGTTACTGATCCTTGGTACTTAGATGTCAAAGTAGTGATTGATAGTGGCAGTGTATTAGAAGGTAGGTTTGAGGGTTACTCTATCACAACTGAAGGACTGATGACTTACCGAGGCAGCATATATGTGCCAGAAGTCAGGAATCTTTAGAACCTAGTTATGACTGAAGCACATAAGGCACCTTATTCAGCACATCCTGGTGTGAAGAAGATGCATGCTGATCTTAAGCAGCATCACTACTAGCTGAGTATGAAGAGGGATATTGCTGATTTTGTGGCTAGATGCTTGGAGTGTCAGAGAGTAAAAGCTGAGCATCAACATCCAGCTGGTTTACTTCAATCTCACAACATGCCTGAATGGAAATGGGATACCATATCCATAGATTTCATAGTGGGGTTACCATTTTCAGCTAGGTGACATGATGCCATTATGGTTGTTGTTGACCGGTTAACCAAAGTTGCCCACTTTATTCCCATAAGATCCACTTATAATGCTGCATCTGTGGCATGGATTTATATGGAACAAGTTGTTAAGCTGCATGGGATTCCTAAGAAGACCATATTTGATAGGGATTTAGTTTTTACTTCATCTCTGTGGAGATCGTTGCAGCGTGAATTAGGTACTCAGCTGAACTTTAGTTCAGCATATCATCACGAAACTGACGGGCAGACTGAATGTGTCAATCAAGTTTTGGAAGATATGCTTAGAATGTATGTGATGGATAGGCAAAATAGATGGGAAGAGTACTTACATTTGGTTGAATTTTCTTACAACAATGGTTACCATAGTTCTATAGGTATGGCTCCTTTCCAAGCTTTGTATGGAAGACCATGTAGAACACCTTTAAGCTGGGACAATCTTGAGGATATAATTCTTTTAGGTCCTGAGATACTTCAGGATTTAGAACAGTAGGTTAAGCGCATCAAAGAACACCTATCTACAACTCAGGACAGGCAGAAAAAGTATGCAGACCTACATAGGATTGAACATCAATTTGAAGTTGGGAATAAGGTATTTCTTTGGGTTAGGCCCCGAAAAAGTCCTATTAAGTATGGTAAAGGGTCAAAATTGTCTCCAAGATTTGTGGGACCATTTGAGATCCTAGAACGAGTGGGTCCAGTTGCCTACAGACTTGCTTTGCCTCCCAGTCTTTCATGAAATTCATGATGTATTTCATATTTCCATCTTAAGGAAATACATACCTGACATTGCACACATGCTAAATTGGAAAAATTTACAAGTGGTAGATGGTCAACTAATGTTGGAACCAGTACAGATCATCCAACAAAGAGAGCTAAACCTCAGAGGATGCAAGGTGGAACAGGTAAAGGTGTTATGGGATCTTGATGATGTAGCTTCTGCAACTTGGCAAGATACAGGGGCTATGAGAGCTTCACATCCTCATTTGTTTTCAGGCTTCCAGGAGTAAGCCTAGTCTGGTGGGGAAGGGTGTCATGCCCCTAATAGTCTCAGGCTTTACTTTTCAATGTTATGTTATGTTGGATTTCTATTTTGATTAGCATCGTTTTATCTAGAACAATATTTCTATTAGACTTCTATGAGTTTGAACTCTGACTTCGTTCATTTGAACCTTATTGTTTGGAATAAATATGTTTATCTCTGTAATAGGTATTTTGGTTCTACCAGATACTCAGAGAATTATGTCTATTTCTGTAGCTTAATGAGATTTTCTGATGTCAGAATTGGTATAGACTGACTTTTTAATTAATGGTACTGGTTAGTTCAGTAGAGATTTGAGTATTGGTATGATTGTGAAAATAAGGACAACTAAAATGGTTAGTCAATTGTCTTTTAATTGGTTCATTGTTTTGGAATTCTTAATAATATGATAAACATAATTAGAATTGGTTTTATTATTATGGATAAATGTATCTTGATGTTGTAGACAGTATATAGAGATTGTTGTTATTTAATTTTAATCAAATTTTGAGTTCAAAATAAATAAATATGTATATATGTATATTTATACATATATTTATGAGAGATTGTTTTAGAAATTATGTGGTATTTCTTTACTAAAACTAAAGAATTATCTAAGTTAGCTTACCCTATTTTGTATGTTAGTAGGAGGTTAGTTTGGTGAGTGTTAGTAATTTGGCATTGTTAATGTGCTGTTATCATTGATGCTTAAGTTGGTTTTTCTTAACCTAAGATTGACTAATGATATCTAACATAGATGTATATTATCTATCCCTAAGTCTTCCTATTTATGTTCTAGCTCAAAGACATGACTTATCATGGC
Organism: Chamaecyparis obtusa; assembly: GCA_027943335.1. NCBI lineage: Eukaryota > Viridiplantae > Streptophyta > Pinopsida > Cupressales > Cupressaceae > Chamaecyparis > Chamaecyparis obtusa. The sequence continues at coordinate 122,879 of BSBK01005368.1, read as the reverse complement.
AGGGTTTAAATGCACTTTCATCGCATAGTGGTGTTAGTGGGGTTTAAGCTATTTTCGGGTTATGGGATTGTACGTTGATGGACATTTGGCAGGGAATTTATTGTGTTTGCTGCAAGAGATAAGTTCGTATTGAATGAACTCATCGATGTAATTCATTTTTGTGTTTGATGTCCGCCATTAGCTCTGGTGAAGAAGTTGCAGTTGAATAATGACTCCATTTTTCACCATGTGTTTCTGTGAAAGTTTGGGTAAACAATTAGTAATGGATCTGTCTCCCTGTTATATTTTATATGATAAGTTGCTTGGAATGGAAAGGGGTTTTCACGACAAGTTATACCCTTCTATTTGTGGTCATTTGGGAAGTTTTGTGTTTCATAATGTCATCTCTATTTTAGTGTTGTGGGCTTTTCTTTTGCATGACACTTTGGCTGTCAGTGGAAAGAGATCTTCGTGGTTCAAATTAGGGTTCGACTGTGAAGCTCACCAAGCAGGGGCTAGCTTTGGCATTTTGGTCTTTGGATACCTCCCCACACAAATACCACGCAGGGGCATTCTCTCACCTTATCCTCTATTTCCATCTTATTTTTTGCAAATGAAATATTAGAATGTTTATTACCGTTGTTAGTTAGTTGATGAATGGAAGGTTTTGCGATTGTATTCTCTGTGAGTTCAGTCATGAACCGGTTTCTTCTTGGATGGATTAAGAAGTTTATTTAGTTTATATATATTATGATTAGTGGAGGAATTTGAAATACATGTTCTTAAAATGTTGTTTCGAGCATATTGTGTTGATGGGTTTCTTTGTTCTAAGTATGAAGTTGGCAGTGTTTTCTTTAAGCTTGTGCCGAACTATGGGGAATATAGTTGTTGCAGTTGATATATGGTTATTCCATAGTGCGTTTTGTGTCGATGTTTATTTTATTTTTTGGTCAGTATTAAGGGGGTTAATCGGGAATGAGAATCGGCATATAAATGTAGTTTGAAACACAGAATGAGTTTTGTTTATAAGCTTCTTTAACGGTATTCTTGTACTGTATCCTGTTGTTAGGAACACTGTAGCAACAAAATGTTTACAATATGTAAGAGTTTTTGGTCATAAGGTGAAATCGGGTATTCTTACCACTGTTATAATCTGAATCTAGTATCGATGTTTGTTGTGTCTAATGGGTATGTGTTACTATTTGGTTCAGTCAATAGTGAAAATGTAGATATTCTGGTTAAACCAAATCTTGACTGCGAGCTAGATGTTTCTTCAGAAATAATTACCAGTGTGAAATATAGTTTTGTTTCAACCTTAGGAAATGCAAGGAATATTTAGGAAAGTCAATTATTATCTTTTCAGTCAGTAAGGAAGACCACTTTGATATTTTGTTTAAACTGTAGTTGACGGTTCTTATTGTTCTGTTCTTCTTTTATGTAATCGGCAGATTCAGTAGTATTATAAGGTAGATGTTTTTTTTCATAGGACTAAGATGACTAGTATGGTTTTTCCAATGTGTATTTATGGACTTGAACTTTTGTGAATGATGAGTTATGTTATATAATTATATATATTTATATATACCTGCTGGGATATGTATATGTATACACAAGCCGTGGTGTATACATGTACATATGCCAACATGTATATAAAAGATGCTATGTTTATCATTCAGAACTATTAATTACAAGTTTATATGATTATATATATATATATATATATATATATATATATATATATATATATATATATATATATATATATATATATATATATACAGCTGCTGGGATATGTAAATGTATACACAAGCCGTGGTGTATACATGTACATACGCCAACATGTATATAAAAGTATGAACTTGTAATTAACAGAGCAGGATGTATAGAAAATTAGTTTATAATAAATTGGTTTATGGCAAGCTTGTATGTTTGTTAAAAGCGATGGGTGTTGTGTTGATTTAGTTGATATATGATTATTTTAGTTCTTTTCTATTCAATGGTATCGTGATTTCAATATGAACATTTTATTGTACAGTTTCAGATATAATGCTAAGTTAATGTGGAGATTATTATATGATTGGATTTGTGATGGATAAAGTATTGTGATCTTTTCTTCTTTTGAGAAACATCATGTTTAAGAATGTATGTTAAGGAAAATGGAAACATGGATCTAAATGGATTTTTGATTGTTGTTTCAAATTTTATAAATTCATGCAATAGAAATGGAGTGTTAGTGAAATGGTGTAATGTAGTTCATTTCATTTCAATCATTAATTGCTAGATCAAGTGTTTTGAGATAATGAAAGTATGATCCTTAGATTGGGGGCTGACACTAGTCTAGTACCTTGTGGTGATAGAATTTCTGTCAGTTGTGGCTGACACTAGTCTATATCCTTATGAGAAAGAATTTTTGTCAGTTGTTTAATTAAGTGATAATTATAAATTCAAGGGATATGGGTTTCAATTAACAAGATAAAACATTATGGTTTCATCAGACATAATGGATTACTACTAGGTTTCCTTACGGATACATAGTGTAGGTCCTTATGTGGACACCCATGAACTATTGGATCATTACTTTGTCATTTTCTTTGCGAGTTTATTTCTGTTAGAAAGAGATACAGTGCTTGATGATTTTGGTCTAAAATAATGGAATTATGTTATTAGAATACAATAACATCTATATTTAATCTGCATAAATGTTATTTTATACTGACTTGTATGGTTGCAGAATTTTGGAGATGATTTGTTATCTTAATCAATGTGACTGAGCCCTGTTTGCAATTTGCATTTGTGTCATTTTGATTTTGAGGTTTTAGATGGATAAATCAATGAGTATGGGACAGTGGATAGCAGTTGTTAAGATTTATGGGAAGCAGATCATTTCTTGGTTATTAGTTATCAGAACTATTCGTAGAATGTAAAGAATTGGTTAAGAAGGAAATTCTATTTTTGAAACTAAGTCTTTGAATAAAGAGTATTCTTATTACTCTGTTGTAATTCAGTTGACAACTATAAAGCTCTTAGAAGCAGTTACTATGATTATATGTTTCAGTTTGTAATTTTTTTTAAAAAAAATTACTATGGTTTTATGTGGTTTTTGGTTGATTCTTCTTTGGTTTCATCTTTTAGTTTTAAGTTTGGATTGGTGTTACAACTAGATTTGGAGGAGCTTAAGGAAGGGAAGCTTGGAAAAAGGAAAATCATCATCAACTCTTTCCTTTTGCTTTGGATATATGTTGGTGGCTCTACTTGGAATCTATGAAGTTTCTTGTGGTATGAGGAAAATGTGTGATATTGAATGTTGAATTTTTCTCTTGTTGTGATGTTATGCAATCTTGTAATTCTTGTTTGCAAGTAGTGTATTATGTAAATCTTGAGATGTATCTTCTTTGAGAAAATATTGTGTTTTAGTTTTGTGTAGCATGGTGTTTCTTTCATTGGTTTTGTGTTTTTTTTTTGGGTAGTCTCAAGGCCACACTCACCCATGGGAGGGAAGAGTAGCCTTGGGGGTGAAGGGGATTTGGATAGCCATGGGTGTAGAGTCTCTTCTCAAGGAGCAGAGGGAAAAATCATGGAAGTATGGTCTCCATGTAGCTATTCCATTTCTTATTATTCTGGGGGCCATAAAGGATTTGTTTTTGATTGATGCCAAGGGGGTCATAAGGGTTTTGTTGTACATTTGAGAATGTGGTTGGGAAGATGATTTTGAAAAGCCATGTGAAGGCTTGATCTATGTGACTTCTTGAAACCTTCAATATTTAAATCAAACCTGATACTACCATGGTCTAATTCCCTATACACTAAATCCAACATCAGTAGTCCAAGAAATATAAATCTACAACATATATGAATCAATTACATTCAACTTAAAAAAACATTTGCAACATCACATAATAAATTGAAATTCACTTCGCATACTCAAAGTAACCTTCTTCTCTCCTAACATCATGTGCACTCATAAACTCTACATAAGTAATTAACTTTCAATTCACAATCAAAATCTCATCATATCAAATAAAATCTACATTTCCTAATTACTCATGTAAGCATATAAAATTTATTGCATCCTCACAACATTCATTAAATCAAAATGACCATAAATGCAAATAGTCATCAATAATTCATCACCTAACATATATCCTTCAATGAAATTCACAACTCATCATAATTTAATTTCCACTAGTTATTTTTCCTAATATCTCATATTAGAAAATGTTCTCAAATTGCAATATCAAAATAATTATCTAATCAATCATCATGAGTATGGAAAATGTCATAAACTGTAATGTACATCATCTAATGAAAATAATTTACCTATTAAGAGATTCAAATCTCTTAAACCATCCAAAACATTAAGCCAATTTCAAGGTCTATCCTAATGATCAATGACAGAGCTATGTCGGGCTTGGGGTGAGGCCTCACATGTGGAGTGTAAAGTTTAATATTTTGTTATACAACTGATTTACCCCACCTCTCAGTTGTATTGTGGACTATTATTCCTAACAATTGGTATCAGAGCTTGTGGTCCTGAGAGAGAAAGCTTAATAGCTTGAGGTGATCTTGGAGATGGCACTCTATAGGAAGGATGGTCATAAATTTGATCCTGAGAACTTTGACAGTTGGAGAACAAGATGTGAACACACTTATTGTGTCTAGGCATAGACTACTAGATGATTACAAAGAAGAAGGTAGCCCTAAAGACTGGGAATGATTTTCCATCTGCTACTAATGATGAGAAGAAGTTATTCTAATATAACATGGTCGCAAGGGAAGCACTGATTAGTGCACTATCTAAAGGTGAGTTCACTGAAGTTAAAGACTTAGATTCGACACATGAAATTTGGAATAGATTAGAAGCATTATATGAAGGGGATAAATATACTGTGAGGCCCACCTTAGGCCCACATAGTGATCCTGATTTATAGATTTAACCTTTCATTTTGATTATGTTTTTTTTGGAGATACTTCGACTCAGTCGACTACTGTTATATTATGATGGACTCATTAGACTATTTATTTTGTTGACTCTATATATGGAATCCATGATGAGTGGATTTGGATTTGATCATGTTAGATTATATTATTATATGGTGTTATGTGAACCTAATGACTAGATTATGGATGATCTTGATTTCATTTGAATTACGCTATAGAATTTTCAAATTGAATTATGCAAATTAAATTATGAATTATATATGCAATTGAATGATTAAATTTAAGATTGTTATATCATATATGATTATGGTATTGGCTTTCTTCCTTGAATTACTGATGCTGCATTGAGGTATTGCAGGTGGAAGGACCATGGAAACACATTCGGGGAAATCACATTGAATGTAGGGCAACCAATTAAACCAAGGCCCCGTCTAAAAAGAGACATGAGGCCTCGTTGTTAAGTATTTTTATTTGTAACAGTAATCTGGAATGTATGTGTGTATTAATGTTATGTGTTGTGACAATTGGACATACCTTGCATGAAATGTTATTTCGTGAAGTGTCGCTTGACACTAGTGTAAAATGTTATCAAGGTATGTCATGTGGTTGTGTGAGAGCACATTCTAGGAGTTCTAGGGGAAATCCTAAGCACACCTTTTTGCCATAGGAACCCATAATGTAGTTCCCATTTCCCATTCTTGTTCATATTCTTAGATATGAGTTTTAGAGGGTTTAAGGTGGCCTTAGGGGGTGGTTGTATGCTCTAATAGTTAACCCATTCCATGTACCCATGGGTTAGGGGTATTTTCACCTTATGTGTAGCTTAAAATTGACTTTTTGACCTATTTAAAATTCCATGTTCAAACTTGAACGAAATTGCAACTTGCATGTTGGACTTAGAGTACTTGGTAGGACATTATTTATGAGGTTTGTGGGGGTAGGTTTAGGGGCCCTTTTAGAGGAATTTTGGCAAAGAATGGGTTGTTCACCCATTCTCTATCTTTAGAGAGTTCCAGAAAGTTAGAGGAGAAAGCTTGAAGTTTGGATTAGGGCTCAACAATCCTTCCATAGCATTGGACTTGAGGTAGGAAATCTTTCTCTCTCATTGTTTTATAAGTTGTATGTAAATTGTGTTTATGTTCTTGGCTTCCCATGGTTGGTCATGGTGGAAGCTTGCATTGTTTCATGTTGTGTTTTAGCTACCCATGGTTGGTCATGGTGAGAGCAAGCATGCAATGTATTTTTCATGTAAATTGGATTTGGGTTGTTCACTCTTGGATTCACTCACCCTTGGGAGGGAAGAGAAATCAAGAGGGGGTGTGGGAATGGAGGCAACTCCATGTGTAGAGTCTCCTCCATGTGTGGGGAAAGATGAACTTGGGTGAGTGATTTTCCCCAAGTAGCCTTTGCATTTGAAGCCCAAGGGGCATTTTTGGGGGTATAAGGAGGGATTTGGCCTTGTGTGCCATTGATATGTGATACGTTGTTATGGAGGTCCATGTGTGGCCCTTGACATCATTTATTGTGGTCCATGTGTGGCCTTACTATGGCATTGGCTTCTCCATGAGTTTGCCCACTCACACCCTATTAAAGGATCAGATTCGATCCTATGTTTTATCCTTGAGGGATTTTGGGATCTCTTTGTTTGATTTCATGTGAGTGCTTGAGTTTGTGTATGTATCCTATTCTTTGTGGTTTCCCCAAGCTCGGGTGTGGCCTCTTGAGAGGCCTAGGATGGGAGGTGAGCTTCCCATGGTCGTCTTCCTTGTCTTGATTTTATTTGCAGATATTGAGGAGTGGATGCATGAAGATGAAGTTGTTAGAGATCTTTTCCTTGATGTTTTTGAATGAAGAAATCACTCCATGATTCGAAGCATTTTTTTTGTAAATTTTGAATGGTGTATTCAATCTCTCTTTGGAGCACTTGTATATTGTATTTCAAAAGGGAAATGAGAAAGTAAGCATGTTGCTAAAGTTATCTTTCATTGGAAAAATTGATGTAATTAGCAAATGTATTAATTATGGTATTCATGTAAAGAAAATCTAGTATCATTTTGAATATTGCAATGATATTTTGAAAAATAGGTTGTTGTAGATTTCATTGGTGTTATAGATAATGGGATGATATGTAATTCTTAATATATAAGATGAATTCATGCTTACGTGGTTAAAGATCTCTCTCTCTCTCTCTAACGATAATTGAACAATACTCTCTCTTTGTAAAGGAATTATCCATAATGACAGGTTAGATATTGTAGCAATTTCATTTTGAATTCCTTATTTAGATTGATATAAGAATATCATAGTATCTTGTATGATGAACTAAACGTAATGATCATTAAAAAAAGACTATCTCTAAATGTGTTTCATATCTTACTTTTAGTCCTATTACTTGTAATGAAAGATCTTTGAAGAAAAGAGCAAGTAGTTATTTTGTTGTTATCTCATTGAATTAACATTCATACTATAATAGAAATTGAATATTGCTCTATCATTTCAACTCTATGGACTTCATAAAATATTAAGGGAACAAATGAATTAAGTTGATTAATATCTCATAGTTGCAAAGAAAATAAAACAAGGAGAATATCTTTCAAAGAAGAGAGTTCATATACAAAGGAAAATAAGGCTTATCAACTCTCTAGAATTTGTATAGGAAAATAATTCCCATACAAATTCTTTACCACAGTCAATTAAAAATAATAAACCTTGCCACCTCACCTTATAAATCAATTAAAATATATACTAAAACATCACTACCCCATACCCTATTTAATTCTATTCCTTGTATTGGCACATGCTTTGGGGGTCTAGTCTTTGTTGTATTTAAAACCCTTCTATTGGATAAGGGAATGTACTTAGACTGTCCCCTCATCATGGGCGCACATCTTGAAGAAACCCCACTTGGCAAATATTATTTAAAGAAGGCATTACTTTCAATGCACTTATCTCTCCCCATGAAAAATGGCACATGACTTCTGACAACATCACTTTATTGCATTTACCTTCTCTCATGGAAAATGGCGCATGTTTTTCCTTGGAGGATGGCCTTAGTGTCTAGCAAGAAGTTTTGTGGGTCCCATGTAATTTAAGACCTGTCATAACTATGTGCTCCATTTAATTCTCCTTCTCATGTGCTGATTTTGGAGACTTTTTATCTCCTCCCCTAAAATGGCGCATGATTTGATTATGACCTTTTCCTTAGGCCATGTGGTAGGGTAAGAAATGAGATAGGATGTTATAGTAGGTTAATAGGTTAGTAATGTTAGTAGGATGTTTAGATTATTGCTTTAGGTTAGTAGTTAATTAAGTTTGATTAGGAAGTTATTTAAATAAGATAATTTGATATTATGTCTTGTCATTAGATAGCTAGTTATTATTATTTTTGAATGTTTTAATTAAGGTATGTTATTAATTATAGATGGTTATTATTTTTGTCTATGTTTGTTAGTAGATATTTTTGTTATTTATTTTGATGTCATGCTCTATTCTTAGCATGCACATAATATTAATTAATAAATTATAGTATATTAATTAATTAATAATTATATTAATTAATTAATATATTATAATTATTAATTAATAATATTGATTTATAAACTTTGATTATATTTATTATTAACTAATGTTATCTTTAAATTTATTAATTAGTTAAAAAGTACATTGATTTAATGGTATGTTGTAATTATAAATTGAATTAGTATTTATACATTTGAAAATGGATATTGATGAAAACGTCAATTTAAATTTATATTCAATATAATCATAAGATGGCAATTTTACCATCACAATCAAATTGGTCTCGATATGAGCATATTTGGAAAATGGCTAACCTAATTATAGAATAACATTAACATTAAACATTCTATCCCTCTTAGATCACCTATAAGCTTTTTAGAACGATGATCGACGATATTAATCGAGAAGATGAGTAACGATCTTCTTCGATTATATTGTTTTCCTTCTAACATCCTATGGAAACTTAAGCAACCTTGTTGAGGTTGATCACCTGTCTCTTTTTGAGACATAGCCATTAACACTTTTGTTTTGTATCACGAGCATGGCAAACTTTTAACCTTAAAAAAAAATTTGTTGGTTGTGGTTTGACCCGAACTTTTGGGCATCACATATACCAAGTAGATGAAGTTACAAAACTAGAAAACAAAGATGGAAAAGATGAAAATGAATGAGCATGAAAGCATTAGAGCCTATGGTCAAAGGGTCACAGAAGCAATAGTTGGAATCAAAAATTGTGGAGGTACTTATGATGAAGAGGAAGTTATTTCGAAGATCCTTGGATCATTGACTCATGTATACAAGTTCAAGGCAATGTCTATTCAAGAGACTATACCCCTAACTCTGAATTTTAGCAGAGAGATTTTGATTGCAAAGCTAACTACTTTTGAAGCTACGAAATTAGGAGAAGTTGTACCTAAAGTTGAAACTGCATTCAAGGCATCTGCACACAAGAAATTATCTGCACATCCAAGCACCAGCAAAGAAGACCTAAAAGAAGAGCTTGGTGAGTATGCTGAGTAATGGGAACAAATAATGGCAGAAGAAAGAAAGATGGATGAACTTGTTGGACTAATTGCTAGAAGAGAAAAAAGAGGTAAGCAAAAATTTGAAGGCAAATTACCCTTGAAATGTTTTCAATACAATAAGGTAGGTCATTTTGCATGTAGATGTCCTACAAGAGTTTCTAAGTTCAAACCTGATTATGTAAAGATTAAAAGAGACAGAGAATGTTATTATGCTAGTGAAGGAATCTCTAATGATGATGATGTCAATTATGAAGAGATTGGATTTGTTGCTATTAAAGATGAACCAGTACATGAAGAAAAATCCCTAGTATCTCATGTTGACAAGAAGACTAAATTGATAATTGATAGTGTTTTTTCTCATCATATAACTGGTGATAAGAAAAAGTTTGTTAATTTAGTAAATTGTGATGGAGGTGTTGTGAGGTTTGGGGACAATCTCCCTAAATCTATCATAGGAGTAGGATACATTAATCTTGATGGAAAGACTAATACAGAAAATGTACTACTTGTTGAAGGACTGAAACATAATTTGTTGAGTGTCAGACAATTAATGGATAAAGATTTTAAGTTAAGTTTTGTTAATGGTAAATGTTTTATCAGAATCTAGAGGTAATTTATTTTAACTAAACACATCTAGAGCCTCTTATTTTGTTGCAAAGGTAGATGACAGTTGGTTATGGCATATGATATTTTTTCATGTTAACTTTGATAACACTGTGAAGGAAAGTATGGCTAATGTAGTAAGAGATCTACCAAATATTGTGAAACCATCTAACACTGTATGTAGAGAATGTGTTATGGGAAAGTAGACTAGAAGCAGTCATAAAAGAAAAACATATACATCAGAAGGAAAGTTGGATTTGGTACATACAAATCTATGTGGACCTACAAGAACAAAGTCATACTATGGTGAAAGGTATTTTATAATCCAAAACAATTCTACTACTTCTGCAACTCGGTAAACATAAAATACTTTCATTGTCTGTGTTTTCACTGATTGTCAGTCTAAACTTTATAATAGTTACCGATTAAATCTAACATGTAATATGAAAAGTATGATAACAAACAAATATCACAATCAACACATAACACAAGAGATTTAACGTGGAAACCCTGTGAAGGGAAAAACCACCTGGGACCGACAACCCAAAATTGTTCACTCTTCTGAAGTGAGGTCGGTGAAGAGCCAACCTTGTTAAAGGTTAAAAACACACTATTAGGTGTGACCTTGTTAGAGGATTTTAGACCAGAAGTTATCATCCAACCAGTAGTCACTCTGGGGTTGATAGGATAACAATGTTCACTCTATGAATGAAACATCAAAAGATTTTCATAGTCCACTCGGTTAAGAGATTTGACTATGTATAATGGTTAAATATGTAACAGTAGATAATCTTCCTTAAAACAACTTTAGTTTGCAGTTTACAGATCAATGTTCAGCTCATTCAAATATTTCTAATCAATATAACACTTGAGATTCAATACTATATCAACTTACTATCCATCGGTAATAACTCTCTATAGCTCAGTAACTATTCTGCAACTTGGTTCTTATTAACCTGTATGATCAAAATGCATGAAAACTTCTCCACATGATAATTCTATAGTATATTCTTCTTCCGGCATGAGTTTCATAATGAAACCAATATCTCTTATATAGACAAGTAAATCATTTTCTTTTCCTCCATCAGATTTTTCCACTTAATCATATTCATAGATTTTGTCACTTTAAGCTCCCTCGGCTGATGTGTCAGTAATACATTTCAATCTACTCCATTAGATCCTTTTTGATTTATGTTAGCTGTCAATTTTCATAACAAACATTATCTGTTACCTCGATTTCATACACTTTACAACTCATCACTTTATCGGCTAAACTGATCATTTAATTCCTTTCTATTTTTCTTGGTTAACAAAGAAATGCATTGGTGAACACAAGCTTGGTTAACATTGCACTCAGTATACACCACACTGCATCAGTGTATACTAAAATGCTTTATTTATCGAGAACACTACTTTGTGTCTTTCAGCTTTATTCTTCATCATAGATGAATGCAACATAATAAAGTCAATTTCATCAAGTCATAGACTCATCAACAAGTTACTCAGTGTATTCCTTATCCTCATCTGTCATATATATCTTCCTCACATAGATATTTATATTCTTCATCTCTTTCACCTTCCTTCAGATGTGTCGATATAGTAACTTACAAGATAAGTATTGTCAAGCTAGTTGACATCAATGACAATATAATACTAATTTAATCATCTTGCATATCTAATCATCAACTCCTCAGTAATCTTAAATTATGGATTCTTCATTCAGGTTCTAAATCAGTTGTAGTTCATAAATCTCTCCCTTTGGCATTGATGACAACTCAAGTAATATGAAATGTACCATACACATACCAAACATGTATTCTACAACTTTGTGATCAAATGTTGTGTAGTGTAAGCTCTCCCTAGCTTAATATGTTTAATCACTATGTTACTAAAACAACATTATAAAATACAGCTTTGTCATTCTGTAGATATAACCTTTTTAGTTCTCAAATTCCTTTCAGATTATTTCTCCCTTAGATAGTTCTCATCGGTGCATATCTCCTTTTCCCTTTTCATATTATTTATCTCTCCCTTTGAAAAAAATGCCAAAGAAACAAATAAATAATCAGCTCTGTAGTAGCTAAGTAATTTTATGTTGTCCATTACTTCCTCTGTATCTTAGTATACTGATATCCCAATCTGTTTCAGTTTTCCAAACTTAATCACAACCTTGAACAAAATCCAAAGTGTGAACTATGCTACATCAAGATGAATGATCTTCTAATAATATTAGGCTGATGCAACATCCAGATCACATTAGTGATCGATAGACAAGGGACGGACCCCAAGTCTAGTCCTCAAATATTCAAATGTGTCCTTTGGTAGAGGCTTTGTAAAAATGTCTGCAAGTTGTTCTTTAGATGTAACAAATTCTAACTTTACTTGCTTCTCTTGCACTTGTTCTCTTAAGTAGTGATACTTAATTGAGATATGCTTTTTCTTACAGTGCATCACAGGATTCTTTGAAATATTAATAGCACTTGTGTTGTCATAGTATATAATCACCGAGTCAGCGATTACCTCATTTATTCCTTCCAACACTTGCTTGATATATGCAATGTTTGAGAAATTAGTAGCAGCAGCAACATACTCTGCTTCAGCTGTAGACTAAGAAATATAAGCCTACTTTTTACTTGTCTAGGTTACAGGTCTTTCACCAAAGAAAAATGCTCCTCTAATGGTACTTTTTATGTCATCCACATTTCCAGCCCAATCAGCATCAGTATAAACCTTCAACTCAAACTTACCTTCCTTAGGATACCATAATCCATAATCCTCTATCTTTTTCAGGTATCTTAATATCATTTTAGTAGCAATCATGTGTGATTCTCTAGGATTAGCATAATATCTAGCAACAATTCCCATAGCATGTGCTATATCTGGTCTACTGTGAACTACATACATTAGCTTACCAATCATGGATTGGTAAAGTGTTTGATTTACCTCTGTAGTTTCATCTTCCTTTGTCAATTTACTTCCAGTAGCCATCGGTGTTCCCACAGGTTTAGCATCTTCCATGCCAAATGTCTTCAAGACTTCCTTTATGTATTTGGACTGTGTGATGAATATCTCATCACTCTGCTATATCACTTGTAATCTGAGAAAGAATTTAATCTCTTTGAACATAGACATTTCAAACTCATTCCTCATTTCATCGGTAAAAGATTTACCTACATGATCTTGACCTCCAAAACTAATATCATCAACAAAAATTTTAGCAATAATAATAGTGTCATCAGTATCACCTTTCATGTACAAATTGATGTTCTCACTAGTTCTTACAAATCCAATACTTAACAAGTAAGTATGAAGTCTTTCATACCATGCTCTCGGTGCTTGCTTCAAACCATATAAAGCTTTGTGTAATCTACATACCATATTTTTGTTGTCTGGATCAACGAATCCTTTGAGTTGTTCTATGTAGACCTCTTCTTCAAGTATACCATTTAGAAATGTTGATTTCACATCCATTTGATAAATCTTAAATTTCTTGTGTCCAACATATGAAAGTAACATTCTAACTCCTTCCAATCTAGCAATAGGTGCAAATCTCTCACCATAATCAATGCCTTCTTCCTGTGCATATCCCTTGCATACGAATCTTGCTTTATTTCTTGTCACTTCACCATTTTCATTCATTTTGTTTCTGAATATCCATTTAGTAGTGATAATAGTCTTATCTTTAGGTCAGGGTACTAAGGACCAAGTTTTTTTTTTCTCTATTTGTTCCATTTCCTCCTTCATTGCATTAACCCATTCTTCATTTTCTAATGCAACTTTCACATTCTTTGGTTCAAATTCATAAACTAGACATGTACCTTATCTTGTTTTGCTTCTTGTCTACATTCAAACTTGTCTTTTTCCAATAATTTGTATCTTAGGATGATGTCTTCTAACAAAACTAGTTAGTACTTAGTTTCTTCTTTCTTGTTCATCCTGTTCAGGTTCATTTTCTTGCTCGGTAGCCCCATCTTGTTTGTCAGTTTCCCTTTCCTGTTCCTCGGGGTTATTTTCCTATTGACCGGTTATCACAGGTTGCGACTTTGGTAGATAGTTAGGAAGTTCAATGTAACTGAATCTACCATAGTCTTCCAATTCCTTTCTTTCTTCTATGTTTATGTCATCATACTCATCAACATGAACATTAGTACTTTCAATCATCTTATTTGTAACCTTATTCAGACATTTGTATGCTTTACTCTTAGTAGAATATCCTAAGAATATTCCTTCATCACCTTTAGATTCAAATTTCCCATTTCTCTCATCTTTTAGAATTAAAAATTTGCTTCCAAAAATCATTAAATAACTTACAGTAGGTTTGTGTCAAAACCATAGCTCATAAGGTGTCTGGTTGGTATCTTTCTTTAGTTTTACTTGGTTAAGCACATATACAGATGTGCTAATAGCTTCCCTCTAATATGTCTGAGCAACATTCTTTTGTAGCATTAATGTTCTAGCATAGTTAATGATTGACCTATTCCTTCTTTCAGCGATCCCATTCTACTAAGGTGTTCTCAATGCAAAGACCTATCTCTTAATACCATTCTCATTACAAAAATTAGTAAATTCATCATAAATAAATTCACCTCCTCTATCATATCTTAAGAATTTAATTTCTTTTCCAGTCTCTTTTTCTACCTTCACCTTATACCATTTAAAGAACTTAGAAGCTTCAGATTTCTCTTTCAGGAACATAACAGTCATCACTCTAGTATAGTCATCAACAAAAAGAATAAAGTATCTATCACCATAGTAGCTTTGAGTTCTCATAGGACCACATAGGTCAGTATTGTATGCACCCTAAAATGGTCGCCTAGACTTTGGGCCCCATTTATTCAATTTATAAACCCTGAATCAATTTTATCAATAATCAATATTTTCAACATTATTAATTTCTTGATCAAATCTTAATTTCGATCATATATTGGATTTTTATCCTTGGGCTAACCATTTATCCTAAGTCTTTATTTGATTAAAAGGAATATTTCCTCCCCTTTTGATTAAATAAAAAGCCCACGTTCCTCTTATCCTAAGTTGCACAAATAAAGCATTATTCCTATTTTATAAAAAGGAGAAAAAGCACTTTTTGTCTCACATGAGGCTCAAAAGTCAACACTTCACTCTCATTGGAGGATACTTGTGCACATGGATTGCTCCTCTTTCAACCTCCACCGCCGATTAAGACTTTTTGCCTCTTAATCTCCATGGTCCATTTCTCCTCATTTCTTATAAAAGGAGAGCTCTCTCCTCCATTTGCATATAGATATATATCCATATTTTATACTATTGTTATGCTGCAGGTTTTCTAGGTACATTTGGAGCCTTTTGAAGACATTGAAGACTTGTTGCTCTTATCATTTTAGTTGCATTTCATAATAGTTTTTCTTTCATAGTTACATTCATGGCATCATAGATTAGATTTCCTTTTATGCAATAGAATAGATCTCACATAGCTTAATTAGGGGCTTGGAATCTATTGTACTTCTTTTCATAGCTTAGTTTGCACTTCATTTGATAGATTAGTCTTGCACATTCATATTAGTTGCATTTGCATTTCATTTCCATTTAGATTCTTGGAGATATTGGCATTGTTGCCCTTGTCTTCACTTGAATCTCTCATTGTATGGTTGACTAGCAAGGTCACCTTCTTGTAGCTCTAGCTGAGAGCAAAACACATAATAGTCCCTTGCAACTCCATGCATAGAGAGCTATGAGCCGCCTTGTGAGGCCTCATTCTTGAGCAACCTTGCATGTAATGGTTCATAGAAGTGCATATTTTAGTGTGTACAAGTATAAACCAATTCAAGTATCTTCTTTGTTGAGTAGTCTTTTCTTTTAAAACTGGACTTAGTCATCTTACCTTTCTAACATTCATGACACATAGCATGATCCAGTTTTGACAAGTTAGGCAATCCTCTAACTCTTTTCTTCTTACTAATCTTTATCATGTTATCAAAATTCACATGACATAACCTTTTATGCCATAGCCATGCATATTCATCTTTCATTAATAAACAAGAAGACTAATCAATATCAAGATAAAATAGATTACCTCTAGATTATGTACCAGTTTCAACAAGTATTCCTCCATCATCATAGATTCTTACCTTTCTACTCTCAAAAGCAAGTCAGTGACCTAATTTGTTCAACTATGGCACACTTAACAAATTTTAGTTCAATCCATCTACCCAGTATGCATTCTCACATTTTATTCTATCATTAATCATCAGTGAACCTTTGCCTCTCACCATACAAGGTGCATCATTTCCTATTCTAATAGATCCACCATCATATTCATCAATTAGATCAAATTTCTCTATATCACCAGTCATATGATGTGTACAATCACTATCTATGATCCATGTCTCATTTTTGCTTACTTTAGAGATCAGTGCTATCTCTTCATGTTTCTCTTCTTCCTCTAAATCATCCTTCATAGAAACAAATACTACTTCTACATCATCATCAGTGTTTGATTCAGATTAAAATTCTTGGGTTATGTAACATACCTTTTTCCATTTGTCATAGCTATCTCGGTTGTCTCTATTATTGTGTCGGTAGCCTCTGTTGACTCTTCTCCCATAACTTCCTTCGAATCGGTCTTTGGATCTATCATCATCTTTCTTATTCAAACATCTAGCAGTGATGTGGCCAACTTATTTACAATTAAAACATGCTAGAGGTAACTTTCCTCTATACCTTCCCTTACCTTCTGGAAATCTTCTAGCCATAAGAGCTTCAAGCTCATCAAGTTCATCATCGGTATTACTGTCACTATCATTATTCTTATCATTCCTACTACTAGACTTACCAATCTTTAAAGAGGACATGAAAGTGGATTCAACAAAAGGTACAACACTATTGTCAAAGTTATTCAATTCAAAGGTTGTAAGCTTACCAATCAGAGTGTCAAGGGTGAGGTTGGATGTAGCCCTTGTTTCATGAATTGTAGAGATCTTGATCGCATAAACTAGCAGCAAAGTTCTGAGGATCTTGCTTATTACTGTTTCATCATCAATAACTTTGTTGGATGCTCGAATAGCATGTACTACCTCTTTTAGTGTATTTGTATATTTCAAAATGTTCTCACCTTCTTTCATCTTCATATCATCAAATCAACCTCTTAGGCTTTCTGCTCTGGCTCTCTTGACATTCGCATCTCCACTGCATATTAGAGTCAGCTTGTCCCACATCTTCTTAGATATATTACAATCCTTGATTTCATCAAATTCGGCATTGGTACAAGCAGCAACAAATTCCATCATAGTAATATTGTGTTCATGCCTATCCTTTTGTTGATCAAGGGTTAGGGGACCTAGTGTCGGTTTAATGTAGCCATTCTCCATCAGTTCTAGTGTAGAATTCCCAATTCCAGATATGTGCAACTTCATCTAGGTTTTCCATACTGTAAAGTTATCTTTGTTCAGCTTTGGCACTTCCCTCTTATAAATCTTGAGACCTTTTTTTTGAAGTCCTTAAAACTCTATTCTAAGAAACTATGCTCTGATACCAATTGTTAGAATAACTGAGAGGGGGGTGAATCAGTTATCTAGTGTCCCAAATCAAAATGTATAATCCAAAACAATTCTACTACTTATGCAACTCGGTAAACATAAAATACTTTCACTGTCTATGTTTTCACCAATTGTCAGTCTAAACTTTATAATAGTTACCAATTAAATCTAACATGTAATATGAAAAGTATGATAACAAAGAAATATCACAATCAACGCATAACACAAGAGACTTAATGTGGAAAACCTATGAAGGGAAAAACCACCTGGAACCGGAAACCCAAAATTGTTCACTCTTCTAAAGTGAGGTCGGTGAAGACCCAACCCTATTAAAGGTTATAAATACACTATTAGGTCTGACCTTGTTAGAGGATTTTAGACCAGAAGTTATCGTCCAACTAGCAGTCACTCTAGGGTTGACAAGATAACAATGTTCACTCTATGAATGAAACATCAAAAGACTTTCATAGTCCACTCGGTTAAGAGATGTGACTATGTACAATGGTTAAATATGTAATAGTAGATGATCTACCTTAAAACAACTTCAGTTTTCAGTTTACAGATTAATGTTTAGCTCATTCAAATATTTCTAATCAATATAACACTTCAGATTCAATACTATATCAACTTGCTATCTGTTGGTAATAACTCTCTGTAGCTTGATAATTGTTCTACAGCTTAGTTCTTATTAACAAGTATGATCATAATGCATGAAAACTTCTCCACATGATAATTCTGTAGTATCTTCTTCTTCCGGCATGAGTTTCATAGTGAAACCAATGTCTCTTATATAGACAAGTAAATCATTTTCTTTTCCTCCATCATATTTTTCTACTTAATCATATTCATAGATTTTGCCACTTTAAGCTCCCTCAGCTGATGTGTCAGTAACATGTTTCAATATACTCCATTAGATCCTTTTTTAATTTATGTTAGCCATCAATCTTCATAACAAACATTATCTGTTACCTCGATTTCATACACTTTATAGCTCATCACTTTATCGGCTAAAATGATCATTTAATTCCTTTCTGTTTTGCTTGGTTAACAAAGAAATGCATCGGTGAACACAAGCTTAGTTAACACTGCACTCGGTATACACTTCATTTCATCAGTGTATACTGAAATGCTTTATTTACCAACAACATTGCTTTGTGTCTTTCAGCTCTATTCTTCATCATAGATAAATGCAACATAATAAAGTCAATTTCATCAAGTCATAGACTCATCAACAAGTTACTCAGTGTATTCCTTATCCTCATTTGTCATATATATCTTCCTCATGTAGATATTTCCATTCTTCATCTCTTTCACTTCCTTCAGATGTGTCGGTATAGTAACTTACAAGATAAGTATTTTCAAGCTAGTTGACATCAATGAAAACATAATACTAATTTAATCATCTTGCATATCTAATCATCAACTCCTCAGTAATCTTAAATTATAGATTCTTCATTCAGGTTCTAAATTAGTTGTAGTTCATCATAAAGATCAAGTGTTTAAGGTTAGATAGAGGTGGATAATTTACTTTAGACTTATTCAATTCATATTTTTAAGAGCATGGGATAAAGAAACAAACATCTTCTCCTAGGACTCCACAACAAAATGGGATAGTAGAGCGAAGAAACATCACTATTCTTGATGTTGATAGGACAATGTTGATTGAAGGAAATGTATCTTATGTACATTGGAGAGAGGCTGTTGGAACAATAGTGTACACATTGAATAGAATTCAAATTAGAGAAGGAGCAAGTAAGACTCCCTTTGAACTATGGTTTGATCATACTCCTATTGTAAAATATTTCAAAATTTTGGTAGTAAATATTATATCAAGATGGATAATAAGATAGGGAAGTTTGATGGTAGAAGTGTTGAAGGGATCTTCCTTGGTTACTCTGTTAAAATAAAGGCTTACAAATGTTTCAATCTGAGATTGAGGAAGATGATTGAAAGTAAAAATGTAAGAATAGATGAGAAGTTTCAGATACAAGAAAGAATATATGATAGTAATCAGATTTTAGAGATAAAAGAAACTACTACTGTTGCAAAAGAAGAAGAACTTGTTGAGGAAGAAAGTGAAAAAGAGGCTTGTGATTCTAGTACAAGAAAGGCTACTAAGACTCCTAAAACTCCAAGGTATGTAAAAGATAACCATCCTGAAAATCAAATTATTGGCAATACCAGTCAAGGAGTGCTAACTAGATCAAAAGTTAGAGAAGAAAATTGTTTAATTTCTCAAGTTGAGCCAAAAACTATAGATGAAGCCTTTAAAGATGAATCTTGGATAAATTCTATGAAATGAGAATTGGATCATATAAAGAAGAATAGTACTTGGGAACTAGTTCCTAGACCTAAAAATAAAAATATAATAGGAACGAAATGGATTTTTAGAAACAAAATGGATGAAGAAGGAACTATTGCAAAGAACAAAGCAAGACTAGTATATAAGGGATACTCACAGCAAGAAGGCATAGACTTTGAAGAAACATTTTCTCTTGTTGCTAGAATAGAGGCAGTAAGATTGTTCCTATCTTATACTACACATAAAAACTTTAAAGTGTATCAAATGGATGTTAAATCTGGATTTCTGAATGGAGATCTTGAAGAAGAAGTCTATATAGAACAACCAGATGGATTTCCTCTATGCAAAGATAAAGACATGGTGTGCAAAGTGAAGAAAGCTCTGTATGCATTGAAGAAAGCTCCTAGGGCTTGGTATGCAAGGTTAGACAAGTATTTACTTGGGCTTGGATTCAAATAAGGTAATGTAGAAAATAATGTTTATTTAAGAACTAGTGAAGATGGAATCCTGATAATAGAAGTATTTGTGGATGAAATTATATTTGGAGGTAATGATGATCTATGTAAGAAATATGCTAAAGAAATGGAAAGTGAATTTGAGATGTCCATGATAGGTGAAATTAAATTCTTTCTTGGATTGCAAATAACTCAGAATGAGAATGGTATTTTCATTTCTCAGATGAAGTATCTCAAAGAATTGCTTAAGAAATTTAGAATGGAAGACTGTAAACTACTCAAAACACCAATGGTGATTGGAAAAAAGCTAACAATTGATGATGAATCAAAGTGTTTTTTTCAAACATTGTATAGATCAATGGTTGGAGGACTACAATATCTAACTCACACCAGACCAAATATTGCTAATGCTATTGAAATTGTGGCTAGATATCAAGCAAAACCCAAAGAAACACATCTAGCAGATGTGAAAAGGATACTGAGGTATCTAAGAGGAACCATAGATTATGGCTTATGGTATGATAGAAATGATAGCTTTGAAATTCATGCTTATACTGATGCTGATTGGGCAGGAAATATTGATGATAGAAAATGTACCAGTGGTGGTCCATTTTTCCTTGGGAAAAAGTTGGTTTCTTGGCTAAGTAAGAAACAAGATTGTATAGCACAATCTACTGCTAAATCAGAGTATGTTGCTACTACTATAAACTGCACTCAGATTGTTTGGATGAAACAAATGGTGATAGACATTGGAATAACTTTTGATGAGCCTGTGGTTATCCATTGTGATAACACCAGTATAGTAAATATGTCAAAGAATATGATGATGCACTCCAAAACTAAACACATTTCTATCAAGTATAACTTCTTGAGAGACAAGGTGGAAAAAAAGGAAATCAAACTAGAATACATTAGTACAAAAGAGTAGATTGTAGACATCTTCAAAAAGCCACTACCGAAAGATACCTTTGAATATCTCAGAGGTATGTTGTGGGTTCAAGTCCCTCCTAGTCAGAATTAAATGATGCAGAGATGAATCATTCCAGAGGTATTCAGAGTCTTATCATTATCTAGACTGGATGTAGGGATCTACTCCTCAGGGGAAGTGATCGTGGAGTGTTTCTATGAGAAAATCCCTACTGTATGGGAAGATTGTTTGGTAGTAGGACTTTGGATTGATATAAACTTTGGGATAAGATTTTCCCATATGTTGACATCAATGCCAAAGGGGGAGATTGTTGGATATTGCTAATGCATGGGAGATGATTAAGACATTTAATATGTTTAATCACTACATTACTGAATAGGAATTCATACTGTTGTCATTTGTGTTTTGTCACTGATGTCAACATATATTTCTATGAAGGAACAAGACTGGTAATCACAGTGTATGGATACTGTACAGATGTTTTAGTTGTTGCAAAGTTAGATAAGAGTTCAAGTGAATGTTGTGATCTTATATATAAGATGACATCATTAGATGTTTCATATTGAGAGAGATACAAATGTTTTAATGAAGACTAGTCATGTAACAGCCCCCAAAAATAATAACCAACACAAAAGATAAACCATTCATATTCCAAGAAAATTTACCATAAAAGCACAACAATTTTTTTTTATATTACCAGAAACAAATCAACATCAAAAACAACTCAGCTGATTTAATCAGTTTGCTCCTTAATCACAATCAACTGTTTACATGAGAGTATAACAATATACTCATTGTTATTTACATAGTTTTCAAATGTACAAACTTATTCCTGACTATCCCTATGCATCCTAAGCACAATTCTGATAATGAGTAACCAGGTTAAAATCTTTTTTCCGTAAATCTTTACAGCAGCTAACCATTCCCCCATATACATAGATTTCCTCATCTAAAATCTTGAAAACATAGACAAAAGCAAACACAAACAAGTAGGGCTTAATCACAGTGATTAGAAGTAGAAAAGCCTCCAAGAATCTACAATATATAGGTTAGAACATAAAATAATAACCGTGCATTTAGATAGCAAATCTAATTCAGAAATAAAGTAATTTAACTTTTTACAGATTCAACAAGTACATATTTTCTTTCAATAGAAATAAACTCGCAAAGACAATGACAAGGTGATGATCCATTAGCTTTGGGTGTCTACATAAGAACCTTCGATCAGTTACCATACAGGGAACTCAAAGAATTCATTATGCCAACCTTATTCTATGCAAGCGATAAGGTAAATCCATACCCTTACTTCACCAACAAGTGTAAGTAATCAGGGAAACATATTTTATCTTTTTAAATGAAACCCATAGCCCATGAATTTGAAAGTTATCACTTAGTTAAGTAACTGACAAATATTCTTTCACCATATGGATCCAGACAAAAGTCAGCCACCCATACTAAGGATCACACTTGCATTATTTGAAACACATCATATCAACATTATTAATTGAATCTCAATACTCAGAATTATCAAACTCGACTAATAATGTCAACTCAAATTGCTTTAGTTGTAAAACTGAACCAACAATTAAAATAACCATATACATCAATAAATCTTCTTTCCAATACAACCATATTAAGCATTTATCAACTGAAGAATAATTATAGCAAGAATTTTCAATGCAACCTTCAATAAAGCTCAGATAACAATACCCAAATTTCTAACCACAACATTACATCTGTCAACTGAAATATTCAACTTATTACAAATTATCACATTCATCTATTGCCAAATAATTAACTGTCACCTTAATACCAACAGAGTTACTTGTATAAAAACTGAACTATCATAGCAATGTTCATTGGTGACCTCACACAATGTTCTTATTTAACCAAAGCATATGTACATACATAAATGCACTTGCTTTAGATTCTGTCAACTTATTCCTAGAGCCATATAGTATATGTGTATAGGTGTATATCTATATATATATCCCCACTAGCACATAATTATTAACCTCTATGAGTAAATTTACAAAATTTAAAACAATACAGCTATATAAACTATTTACTACAAAAATCAAGTTCCTGTTCGAGTCATACATTGTCCTTGTTTGTCACTGAACAGAGTGAAACTAATATTTCAAATCCCATTTCAATTCAACTAACAATTTGGCAGACCAAGCCTGTAAAAGCTCATTGAAAAACATTATTATCTACTACGGTTTTTATCACAAACATAAAATATAATCACTAAATTTCCATCAAATATAACCATCCACCAAAGAACATTCAAATGCCCCTATCGGTTCCAGCCAAGTCATTATTATCTAAAGAAATCAATGACAGTAATAAAATTTAACTCTAACTAATCTATATTCATCGACCATTCCAAATATACAGAAAATAAACAAGCTAAGTTCCCATACAGAATATTCACCCAATCTTCTAATATTGCTATCGACTAAAATGCCAAGTTAGTAATGTAACCCATCTTAAGTGTAATCACTACCCAACTGCGATAACTGTAACCAAAACACTGTAAATTACTATACACAGTAATCCGCAATATAGAACCCAAACCAATTTGTAACTTTTTTTACACAAAGCTTTTGTCCAAGATACCCATTTCAAAATGAATCGACAATACAAAACACCCTACGAACAATGACATCCCAACTCCAACCAAAACACAAATTGTCATTTGAAACAACAAAGACTAAATACTTAAACAATAACTCATATGCTAGGCTCAGCTACAATACTCCCTTAAACTGAACCAAATTACAATTAAACTATGAGATCTTAACAGAGATGTTTATCGCCTTAATTTATGAAACAAAATAATAGTTTGACATAATGTCAACAGCTGAAAATCCTATAGTATCCTATGTGAAGTTTTAATACAATAATAACCGCAGTGCTATTCATATGGTTATGTCTATAGTTACGATCAACTGTAGTGAATACAAAGGTACTTTTCTGTATTCGCTATAGCCATCATAACAAAGACCCTAAAAACTTAGATTCAATAGTCGCGAAATGGTCTAACCCTGTCATAGCTGGCTATAGTGAATATAGAGGTACCCTTCTGTATTCACTATAGTCGACATGATATAATTCTTAGTTAACAAGTACACCAATCATAAGAACTATTGTTAACTTCTTTCGATTGGTTTGTGAAAAAGCTAAGCTTCTATATATACTAAGGTCGACTACCATAACATTCCACATATTACCAAATAGAGTGTCCATATAATAAACAAGCTGAAATATAGAGAGGAATAAGGTAGAAAGTGTCCCTGCCTATTTACAGCATGGGGGTATTCTGTAACTCGAAAAATGCCCCAAATTCCTCGATCCAGGAAGCGAGCAATCCACAATTCCAAACCCTTGCTCAGCAACAAAACCAAAAAACTCAAAAAGAAGAGGTAAACCGTGATGAAAACTAGTAGAACTTCCATCTTTATTGCACAATAAAGCCACCAATATTCCCTCTAGACCGAGCTAAACCACCACATTTTCCTAGCCATTCTAGGTTGCCTTCAAAGAGCACAAAACCCTCAATAGTAGAGTGGCGGCAACCAAAACAATGAATGCTTTGCAACATTAAACCAACCTTATCCCACTGCAACCACAAAACTCCCAAGTTGGCCAAGTGTCAGCTAAGGTACAAGTACCAGCCACATGCATGTGCGAAGGGTTGGATCACCTTATGTCTAGGCTGTTTAAGAACTTAAAGAAATACAAATATTGCCATACGTATGTTAAAGTTGTGCTAGATAAGAAAGTAGTAACCATGTTTGGTTAGGTAATTCAAATAAATTCATATAGGGTATAGAAATTCCCTATTCCTAACTTACTAACAATATAAAATCATTCAATGCTAAAATAAAAACTTAACATTTACTGACATAGAAGATAGGAAAATCCACTAACTTATACTAACCATTTCTAATAACTTATATTAATGCCTTTAAAACATTTCACTTACCTTACTAAGATAATAAAACCAATTCTAAATTAACTTTAATTTAGATTGTCAAACCACCAATTAAATTCATTCAATATCATTCTTTTAATCTGATCATCACAACATCTAAATACTATGAAGGAAATGTGAATTCATCTAAAACCTAGGAATAATCATTTCCTAAATAACAATAGTCTTTTCCCAAAATAGATATGTAACAGGTAAAACCAATTACATAGAAATGACAGAATTCAGAAACTGTCTACATTAACTCAAATAGTTCCATCAAAGATCAACAACTACAAGACATGATCAAAATCAAAGATCTAACTCGCAATACTGTCATAAATCTAGTACACAACAAGACATAACCAAACATAAAAATCCAACTGAAATATCAGTTCAACCATAATACGCTATAAAGTCAGAAACTTAGCCAGGAGCTGTCAGAGAGGCATGACAAGTCACTGGACTGTGATAGTGAGAATTGATAGAGTTAGTCTCTGGGTTTTTGGTATATCTTTCAGAGGATTTGGATTGAAGGTATGCGAGCTTGAAGGATGATAGACATGGTACTAAAGGATTTTCATTGGTCAACACAAGGTACAAAATGATTGGTGATGTCATCTATGGTGTGTGTTTTGGCAATGGCTTATTGTGAAGCTGATTCAGGTAATGAAGTGCGTGTTTTGTTTGGTGAACAAAAATTAAGGATGTCGGTCCTTAATTGTTGTAACATAATCATTGTAGACTTTTCCTAGATACCATGTGTATCGTAGCAAGGTTTTATGTAATTGTTTGTAATTATGAAAGGCTCATGGGCGGACCTGATCATGGTAAATTGTAATAAGGTATATATGTAGAGTCTTTTCTTTGGAAAAGATATGGATGGAGTGTATGTGATATAAAGAGGTTGAAAAAGTTGTGAGCTTATATCTGTTGTATGTAGAGTAGAGGTTTATTGGTGGACTTCATTGGAACTAATCAAGCAAAGACAATAGTAGGCAAATAGTTCAAAAGATTGTTTATTTCTTTATACACACCTGTTGCGAACTAGTGAGTTCTGAAGGTGGATTTAACCTTCTTTGGGTAGTGGGCCCTCCCTGTTTGTTCTTGACTCCTAACAGGGTCTATCCTCTAACAAGGACTATGTACTTTAATGTTTTAATAAGCTCCTAATAGGGCTATATCTTCTAACAAGGATAACTATAATCTCAGTATATCATTTGTGGGTGCTAATTCCCACCGGGATTTTTACCTTTAACAAGATTTCCCTTAAACCAAAATATTATGTTATTGTGCTGCCATTCATTGTGTTCATTGGATTTGATATTGTGGAGCTTAAAGTTTAATATTCTATTATACAACTAATTCACCCCCCCTATCAGTTGTATTGTGGACTGTTATTCCTAACAAATATGAATACCATCAGGAAAGAAAAATCAAATACATTAAATTTTAGACCACTATTGTTATGTATTTCTTCTATTTTCAAAACTTCTTTCCTATAGTTAGTGAAGTAGTATGGAAAGAAGACAAAATGATTATTTATCAAAGTAAGGATTATATTTAAAGCATAGGAGATAATTTTTATGTGGTCATGAATGACTATTTTAGTAAATTGCAAAGTAAAATGCATAAGATATCCATAATTCCACCTTAGTTTTTGGAAAAGTATAATGATGAGTTGTATTTTGAAGTTGACACCGACACATGTATCATAAGATTTGTGGATCCAAGAACCATGTGGATGCCACCCATGGGATATGAACTAGATATTGATGTTGCCTCTATTCAAATAAAAGGAATGTTAGAGAAACTATTTGAAAAAAGTGAAACTCGGTATGGTACATTTGAAGAAGTAAAAGAGAAAATAAGGATAAGTATCTTGATACCTAAGGCAATTAGAAAGACAAGAAGAATGATAAATACCTTATCTGAGAATCTAGGTATAGCTAATGAAGGTGAAGAGGTTCCTAAACCATCAAAGGTTAAGGGGAAAGAAGATAAGAGTAAATAAAAAGACCCCTAGCCCAATTGGTGTTAGATCATCAGCAAGGTCTTCCTCTACACCAAGAGAAAAGAAGAAAGTAGAGGTAGAACCAGTAAAGAAAAAAACTTACATAAGAGAGAATACAACTACTAGAAGGCCTAGAAGGAAATTAAAGTTGCAACAAGAAAGTGACAATGAATTTGAAGACTTAACACAATTTATGGTTGTACATAGTAAAGTACCTAAAGTGAAAAGTCTTGATGAATTACTCAAGAAACTTTAAAAATATGGAGGTTATTCAGTATCAAAATAATTAAATTATGAAAAGAGGAATAATGAAGAGAAAAATAAAATTGAAGAGTTTTTCATAGCTACTTTGCACAAGTTCATAAAAACACCTGTTGAGGTGGCACCGAATATTGAAGATGAATTTTATCATAAAATTGATGCTAGATGAAAGTATGCACTAGCAGACAAGAAGGAAATGAGAGAGAGGTCCCTAGAAATTATTATCCTGGACCTAACAAAGAAAGGAATCAAGGAAACTTTGAATAGAATATTCAAAGAGATTCTGAGTAAAAAGAAGAGCACTAAGTTTCATGTTCGGTAAGCTAGAAGAAGTGCAGAATCATACTGATGATATTTGGAGAAAGATCTTCTCTATTGATCAATCAACTATTGAAGAGGTTAGAGATCAAGAAGGAAAGTCATATACAATTGAATTAATAAAAAATGAAGAAGAAGTTATAATAAATGATATAACTGACCAAGACCCTGATCAAACAATAAAATAAGATGAAGACATCATGGAAATTGAGGCCATAGAAACTGAGGTAATAGACATTGATGATTCTGCTAAGGCAAGGCTAATGGAAGAAGATCTTATTATTGAGAAAGTATTGAGTTTTCTTAAGATTAGAGAAGTAATCTCAAAGGTGTCAAAAGATGTACTAATTTATGTTGATTCCCCCACTGCCCTAGCACAAGAGATTGATGAAACCAAAGAGACTGAGTCTACAAAATGTCAGAATCAAGAGTTGGTAACTCCTACCAAAACTGTAGAACAATAGAAGGACCTAAAGAAATAACAAGTAAAGGAAATAGATGAAGAAAAGGAAAAATAGAAACAAGAGAAGAAGGAAGAGAAGAGACTGTAAGAAGAGTAAAAGAAAGAAAAAGAAGACAAACCTGAGGACACAACTAGTGCACAATCTGACACAAAGAAGGCATCTTTAGCAAAGCAAAAAACCAAAAAGAGAAAGAATGAAAAAGAGGTTGATGTCAGCCAACCTATTGTTATTCCCAAGGTTGATATCTCAACCATGATTCCAAAGGAAATCTCATATTTCAGAGATCTACTAAAGAGGAAAGAAGCATAGGAAAAATTGATAGCAAAGAAGCTAAAAATAGATGTTTTGGACCAAGTGAAAGATATATTAGGTCAGATTGTACGAGAGGAAAATATAAATGAAAAGGGATACATTTATAGCCAGTTAAGAGAACTGGTGAATCAAAAAACCTGCCTTGAACTAATACTACTGAGTACATGATGAAAATACACAAGAAGAAAATGGAGACCACATTGATTGAAGAACTCCTTCAATCAGTTGCATTAGACAAGGAACTCTTTCTAAGTTAGTTCAAGGATTGGAAAAGGAGTTACAAATAATTCTTTCATTGTTTCAAAAAAATCTTTTAATTTCAAATTTTACCAAGGATATCAAA
Organism: Chamaecyparis obtusa; assembly: GCA_027943335.1. Classification (NCBI taxonomy): domain Eukaryota; kingdom Viridiplantae; phylum Streptophyta; class Pinopsida; order Cupressales; family Cupressaceae; genus Chamaecyparis; species Chamaecyparis obtusa. Next base: position 93,928 of record BSBK01005368.1, on the reverse strand, counting down.
GAGAAGGATGATAATGTGGAAAAGGACCTCACCAAGAAGTTATCAAAATTTTCCACCGAGCCTAATTCTATAAATGAATATTACGAAAAGTTGAAGCACTTGATGGGAGTATAATATGAGCTAAGAAGAGAGGAGAATAAGATTAGAATGGATCTACTAGAACTCCAAAACAAATTTATTCCACATATTGAATCATTGGAAAATTAGGTACATAAGGCCAAAGATTTAGTCAGCACATTGAATGTTAGTGCTATGGACAACATGGTAGTTTGACTTTTGATTTAAGTGAGAAAATAATAGTGTTATAGTCACTCAAAGATACATGGAAGGGATCACTCAAGGATTCTCATGACAAGTACAAATAAATTTTTGACAAGATCCGTCCATCGGCTAAACAGTAAGTTACTATTTTGGAATTTTTATTAAAAAAGGTGGAAAATATGTAAAAAAGGGAAATATGTATAAATATGCAAAAAGAAAAAAGGAAATATATTATATGTATAAAGAAGAAGGATGTATACATATGTATGGATAAATATGATTTAGGAAGTAATACTTCAGGGGGAGTAACGAGTAATAATTTTACTGAGGAATGGATATATGAGTGGAAATATGGACAAGGACAAAAAATTTAATTTTTTATGACTTTGAAGTTTTTAACATAGGTACCAAACTAATGCCAAAGAGGGAGATTGATACTCCTAAGAGTTATTTTGTTGTCATTATTTATGAGGAAGTCATAATGATTGTCAAAGTCATTCGGTAAAGAAGGAAAAGCTAATTGGTAAAAGGAAATGAGGGAATAGGTCATTTTGGTATAGGAAAAGAAAGTTTAGTCACCGAGCAAGGCAGAACTGAGAACTAAGTTGTACAGAGAGACAACATCAACCAAATCAAGAAGATGATATAGTTACCAAGATAGAGGAAAATGTGTTATTGAGCATAGCAGGCCGACATAAGGAGAATATTTAGGTACATTGAATTTGGACATCGAATAGAAAACAGTTTACAAATCTCAAGGATATTGTATATCAAAGCATTATAGATGTAAAAATAATCATTACACCCGATTACAAGTCTTCCAATGATAATAAAGTATGATATATGCATTGGAGGAGTAACCAATTCTAGCATCACTTGTAAAGATGATTCTAGAACATCTAGCACCACTTTTATAATTATATATAAATGGATCAAAATGTGAAGATTAGTATGCATGTGTGAAGGGAGATTGCATGTTTGAATCAAAGATTGTAGAGAAGGTGATGAGCAGAGAAGACACCTTGTACAAAGAAGTAAAGAGAAGACAGTGATTTTGATTCAGAATTGAATCTACTGAGCACTGAATTGATATTGTGGGTAGTACATAGTATGATGTAATGAGTTATTGAGCCTAAAGAATATGATATGCATATGATTGATGCAAGTTTAATAGAAAATTTTGTGTTACTAATTAAAGAGTAATAAGAATTGTAAAGTCTCTTAACTGAGTAGATCCTAACATATCTTATATTGTAAATCCTTGAATCAAGTATAGTTCTTAGGTTAAAAATTGTAAAATTGTCTTATAAGGTATACTTAATAGGTCTTAAGACTCTTAACCGATTTAATACTCTTAATAGGGTAAGCTATCAGAAATAGCTAACAATGTAGTTCTAACCAAGAAAACTTTTTACCACAGTAGTGAAGTTTTGTGAGTGTCATCCCCACCGTACTTTTATCCTCTAACAAGGATTTATGTGATACCAAAATAAATGTATTATGAGTGATATGTTATCTTTTATATGTTTTATATGATGCATGAAAAAGTTATGGAATCAAAAAATGTTTAAGGAAGAAAGTTCAAATAGTTTAAAAGTTTTTTATAGTACTAATTCACCCCACCCCTCTTAGTACTCACCTTTCCTTACCTAATCCAACACCAACACTATATGAAAATTACATCATCATGTGTCCTCTATCTTAGCAAATAGGAGATTCCAAGAAACCCCTACCATTATCTCACTATAAAATGATAACCAATGTTCCAAATATAGTCAATAAGGGACCATATCTTATGAGACCAAGAGGGAGAAGAATCATCACCTCTCATCCCATATAAGAGAGAATCATTCATAGAATGGTTAAGGATCTCATGCTTGCACCATTATAAGCTGAGGAAAAAAGGCAAAAGAGGAGAGGGGATTATAAAAAAATTATAATCATTCCCATCAATATTCATAACATAATCCCCACAACCCATCACATAACAAGTCAGAGGTGGAGCTAAAACTACGACAAACCTAGTAGAGCTACCATCATCCAATTATGGAAAATATCCAAATGATACATTAGGAACCCTAGAATCAACCATCATACCTTCAAAATAATAAGACATTTGAATCATAACCTACATGTTATTTTCACAAATAAAAGTACAGAGAAGAGTCTCTTCTTCCCATATATCAGAGAGCAACTGAGGAGAAAAAACTATGTCATAAATGATAACCAGTAAATTGGAAGTAGCATATCCACTTCCATTCTTCATTGGGAGAGAGGATAGTAGTTTTTTCCTAAAAAAAGATCATAAAAATGGAAATAAAGGTCATGAGATAGGATATGGATTCCACCCCCAACATGCACCAGCAATACCTAACAAATTCTCCCTCAGAAAACACCCTTTTCCAAAACATTAATGAGTCTACACAAAACACAACAGAAACCCATAATGCTTCCATAATCTCTTTTGAGTGACTAGGTGTGTGGGACACTCAAGCAGTGAAAAATACAAAAGAGAACACAATAGAAGAACCAATAAAATCCCCAATCCATTCATCTTCTGTACTGAGACCAAAGGAATACGAAATCAATCATCATCTTTATCAGAGTCACTCTTATTCTATGTAATGTATCTTGCACTTGAAACCCTAGACCTCTCTCTCTTCCTTCTCTTCTCACTCATATTTAGTGTATTTTTTAGAAAAGGTTTTATTCTATAGGGAATCATTCATTATATGATGAAGAGGGAAATGATTCAAATGATGATGTTGTATTCTCACTCTCAAGTAGAATGGTAGTTATAGATCTAGAAGTTAGAGTGTTGTAAAAAATCTAAGTGTGAGATTAGTAGTTGTGAAGAATTCCCTACATCAAGATAAGAATTTATTCCCTAGATTATTTATTCTATATGTCTAAATCAAATGACTATTGATATAATAAACTTCATTGAGCTCGAGAAGAATGATGGAGGACTAGTCCCATTTGTTGGTGAAGGAATTGCACCTATCTTTATTAAGGGAGATACCTCTATTGATGGAAAGTGTAAAACTAGTGATGTTTATTATGTTTAAGGGATAAGAAATAATATGTTGAGTGTAAATCAGATATGTAGTAAAGGTTGTAAGCCTTTCTTTTATGGATTTAAATGTAAAATTAGAAAAGGTTTTGTAAATCGAGGAAGAAATTGTTTACTGGCATAAAGTAGTAAATTTTTTCATCGCATAAAAGAATGGGACATATTACTTTAATGGTATAATAAAGATGAGTTCTTCTAATATGGTGAGTGATCTGTAAAAAAATATCAAGCCTACAAACACTATATATAGAGAGAATGTTAGATGGGATGGAAAAATATAAACAAGTTTAAGAACAAGGAATACTTGATTGTAAGACCTTTGGACCTAATACATATAGATCTATGCAAACAAATGATTACAAGAGGACTAAATAGTGAAAGGTATTTTGGTATACTTATTAATGATTATTCTAAAATTACTTTGGTCACATTCTTAACAAAAAAAATTGAAGGATTTTGGTAGATTTAAAACATTAAAGAATTTTATGTGGAATTAGATAGTGTTGACATCAAGTATTTAAGGTCTAATAGAGGTGGTGATTTTACTTCATATGAGTTTGTTAGATTTTTTGGAGAATATGGAATTAGAAGCAAATTACTATTTTTCTAGAGCTTTGTAGCACAATGAAGTAGTTGAAAGAAAGAATAGAGCTATTGTAGAAATGGCTAGAACCATGTTGAAAGATGCACATTTAGCTAGCATATACTAGAGATATGTTGTGAACACTTTTGTTTATCTTCTTAACATGGTACAAGTGAGAGTGAATGATACTAAGACACCTTATGAGCTATGGTTTGGAAATGTACCTACTATGAATTACTTGAGAACATTTTTTAGTAAATTCTACAACATACGACATGAGGAACATGCTAGATTAGATGAATTTTTATTTTTAGGATATTCTAAAAAAGAAAGGTATGGTGATCCTATAACACGAGGCTAATGAATATTGTTGAAATCACTAATGTTTTGGTTAGTGAATAATGGAATTAGGTTTCCCTAAAACATTTTCTATAATTTAAAGATGTTCTTGTTAATTACATGGAAGAAAATAATGCACCAAAAGAAAAACAATAAACAAAGAAAGAAGAAAATGAACTAAAATAAACATTGAATACTTCAAAAAGTGTGTATAGAGGCATTGTTTTGAATATTAGATAATTGAAGACAACAAAAGGTGTGCTAATATGGAGAATGGCCAAGATTAGTGAAGAAAAAAATATGAAAGTTGGAAGTTGGATGAGATCTATGAAGGAAGTGTTGATCAAATAAAGAAGAATTAAACATTGGAAGTAGTACCTAGAACAATGTAAAAGGATGTAATTGGAACCAAATGGGTACAATCTAGAACAAGCTAGATGAATATGGTGAAGTCGTAGGAAACAAAGAAAGACCAATATTTAAAGGATATACTCAAGTTGAATGTATAGTTTTTGAGGAGAAATTTTTTGTAGTAGTCGGGATGGAAGATAAAGAAGTGGGATTCAATGCCATTATCTACTACATAGGTAGAGCATGTTGTAGTAGCATCTTGTGGTACAAAACTTTTTTTGGATAAAATAAGCTCTCAAATATATCAAGTTTGGAATGATTAAGTAGTTATAAATATGTATGATAATACAAGTAGTATAATTTTTTTAAAGAATCTAATGATGGATTAAAGGACTAAGCATGTTATTATTTGGTATCATTTTTGAGGTAGAGAGTTCTAGAGAAGGAAGGTAAATTAGAATATGTTCCTACAGAGGATCAAATTGTAGATATCTTCACTAAGGAAATTTCAAAGGATGCTTTAGACTATCATTGATAGAAGATATGATTTATTTCTCCTTACTATCTAAACTAATTACATTTAAGTGTGGTGCATTTTTCCAAGTGGAGACTTATTATCTATCTTTTGTCTCTTTGATTAATGTGGTTGTTTCTCTCAAAAGGATTAGTGAAGGTTTTTGTTTCTTGGTTGCAAGAAAATTATTATTGAGATTAGTTGTTCTTAACAAAGGGAGTATTGTTGCAATTACCATTATATCCAAAAGGGGGAGAATTATATAGATTTTTAATAAGAAGATTAGCAATGTACCCCTAAGGGGGAGAAATATTTTGGGATATGATCTTAAAGTCTTTTTAGAATTGTACCTTTTTCCCTTGATGTCAAGAGAGAGAGAGAGAGAGAGAGAGAGAGAGAGAGAGAGAGAGAGAGAGAGAGAGAGAGAGAGAGTCTCATCAAGTTATTTTTGTTATTATTTTGTCATTGTTGTTTCCGTGAATGAAAAAGGGGGAGATTGTTAGCCCTATATTTTTGGTGCTTTTATTGATGCTAACATATTATGTGCATTGATGTCAAACTAATGAAGAGTTTCATGTGTTTGGAGTTGTACCTACTGATGAGATGCTTCATATGTGTTTATGGGAGATAAGCATTCACTTTTGTCATGATTGCTAAACTATTATCTGAATAGTGTAAGCCTAACATATGAGAAGCTAAAATATGCAAGAAAGAGTATATGAATTCTAATGTGCAAGAAAAAGTGTTTGAAATAAAGTATTGGATGTTAAGATGTTGTTTTAATGTATATTGGTGATGATAAGTCAATATTTTGTATATCTAGAAGTTTGCAATTATTAGAATCTGGTATGTGTATGGAGGAGTGTCAAAATTCCCAATGGGAGGATGCTTTGAATTGATCTACACAAGAATTTAGTGACTTGCAATTTTTTTTTTCTTGTATGGTCTCAAATTTTCTGCACTATCCTACTTTTAGGTCTACATAAGTTCATATGTTGGAGTTATGTTTTGTTATTTGTTGAAAATTAGGTTGGTTGTTAGGAATAGTCAGGAATGGTCTCGATATCACTCTAGATTGATGTTTCAAATTGTGTGGTTTTGTTTACATGTTCCTAAAAAATTTGTAAATTTTTTGTTTAAATATAAATTGTTGGTTGGCTTTGGAAGTGAAGTTATGTTGTTGTGTGTTCGACATTATCATTAGTGTAGTTCTCTAGATGAATCAATTATTTTTGGTGATTTGATTTATAGATTATTGATTACGATATGATTTAGTGGAAGATTTAAGATATTTACATAGATATTTC
>BSBK01005368.1:0-85000 GCA_027943335.1 Chamaecyparis obtusa | reverse complement strand
TGTGACACTTTTCACAATGAAATGCATTTGAAAAATAACAATCCATGTACTCTCTCTTTGATGCATATGAGGCCTTCTTCATCTCTCAATCACAACTATCAATTCATCCATTGACAACTTTATAAATTGAGAGCCCAATCATTCAAAAAATTTTGAGCTTCTATGTATTATTATCATGCCATTTTACATCCAAAAATAATCAATCAACACCCTCATAATGTCATGTTCACTCCAAATTATGAAACGTTAGAATATGAGAGTGCACATCAACCATCTTGGATAAATCTACATTTCCAAAGCAAACCTTTTTGGGCGTGCTTGATGGTTGCATCTTCTTTGTTGTTTATTTATGTTTTTTTTGTCTAATCTATATGTTTTCTTGATTTTATGTATTTGAATGTTCGATTTTTTAAAAATATTCTATTAATAGTTCATATTTATTTCCATACATTTTTGCATGCCTTATAGGACCCACTTCATGGGTCACTCCTTGTTATTTTTTACAAACTAACCTTTCTAATAGTTTTTGGCTATTTGAGTGTCTTCTTGTATGGTTTTCTAACTTTGCATACAAGGAATCACATGATTGAAGGCTCATGCACTAAAAATAGGTCTTGGATTCTATATAACAACTTAAATAAACTTTGGAAAGAATGCTTACTCATCTAGTAGGAACACTAAATTATTGTACAAGTATGTGAACCTATAGGTATGTGGGAATGATGCCTGCTATGGGAGGAACGCTCACAAAAAACATTTGGTTAAATCTTAGAAAATTATTTTCAAGAAAAATTTTCTTTATTTTTCTTGTTCTCAGATTTTTCATCAGACAAAACATCAATGAGAATAGGGTCAAACTCAATAGAAATGCAAGGAGAAAATTCTAGTATAAATTTTGATAAACTCTCTAGTTTTATACCTTTTTATGATTCTATTTTGATTTTTCTAACAATCCCACAAGAATACCACTAACCCCTATAGAAATGCTTGCAAATAATTTATACTTTTTGTTTTTATGTAGGTCTATGAGATTACACGAACGTAGTTTCACCTATCAAAGAGCCCATTTTTTACATCTTTTATAGGGGGTAATTTTTGAAACAAACAAAACAAACTCATTAACTAGGAACATTCTCTTTTGGGCTTAAAAAGAATCATTTCAATTGGGTAAAAATAATCTTCTATATTTCTAATTTATTTTTCTAAACTTAGGAATTATCATTTTGGTTTAAAAAGAATCTCATATCATAAGTTTTAAGTGCACTTGCACATTTTATTGAGTGGACCTACTTCTAACACACACTATCCTCTCCCCTTATTTTGTGGTATTGGGTGCAAGAGAAAAGTGTTAGCAACACTCACTTTCTTTTTTAGATAGAGGGTTTGCCTCTCAAGATGCCTTAGTATGACCAGTGATAGGGAATGACCCAAGAAATAATGGATTAATCCAAGTACTTATGAACCACTATTTAAAATATGTAGTTGTGCTTAAATTCACAATCAAAGGGTGTGAATTTATCATTCTAGCGAAAGTATCCCTTGGTATCAACATGATACATCAAAATCCCTCATTGCAAGATATAAAACTCCTTGCTTTGAAAGACTGGGAGTCCCCTTAATTGGGTGAATCATCTTCAGTATGGCCACACAAATGTATTTACTTATTAATAACTATTTTTTAAAATCCAAAAACCTATATATTTGATGGCATGGAAGGGCCCCGATGCTAACTAAAATGCCCTAAATGTACCCTTCATTATGAGACATAAAATCCTCAAGGTTCACAAACCTATGGGGTAAGAGATTCTGGTGATTCCTATGCCATGTAGGGGGGCAGTGACCCTCGAATATTTTTTCTTTGTCTGAGTTATATGGATAAATCCAAGTGGGGATTTAACAAATAGTTTCCTATCCAGCCTAGGTTATGAATTTTTTTGGTTCTAAAAACACACTTTTTATTTTATGTAGTTGTTCACTTATACATCTTTTCGCAAAACAAGTCAAAATCTCACCAAAATCCAACATTTACCATGTCAAACACTTAGTCAAAATTTCTAGTCCAAAAAATCACACAAGTCTCCAAAATTTTATCATCCTAGTTTCATAATCATGTCTTTACTATCATCCACCTTGGTCTCATCCCACATCATTTTATTGTATTTTTATTATTATAATATTCCATCAGGTCTTCTTTTCCCCCCATATCCTAGGCTAGAAAAGTCATCTTTGTCATTCCTCATCACCTTGCAACCTTATTCAGAGTTAGTCCTTCCTCCTATCCTAAGCTTAATCCAAATCCAAGTCTAAGCATATTATTCATCCTAATTTTATCTTTATTTTTTCATCTATCTTCATCCTTCACCCCTATCTAACTCATCAACTAATTGTCATGTTACAATTCTATTATGATGATTTTTGTCATTGTACCTATTCTTCCACTTCATCCCATTCCAATAATGATTAGAGTCTTGTTGACCTCGATAAGTAAATTGAAAATCTTAGTAAAATTTCTTCAAGTAACTACCAAAATCTAATCATTCCTCCACATTTCCCCATCATTCCTTCATGCATACCCACTAGTACTCATTATCATACCTTTGACAGGGTAAATCTATTATTACATTCATCCTCACCTCCTTCCTATGTCATACCCACATATCCCAATCACATGACATTCATGCCTTCATCTTCTCCCATAGTAATATCCCAAACTCCACCTTTGCACAACAACACTAAAAGATACATCCCTAATCCAAATCCACCATCTCATTATCCTCTATCATCTTTTACAATATATAAACATCACCATAATCCCCTTATTATTGTTAATCCACCTTCCACTCTATCGTACATATCTCCTCCATGTTATCTCAAACCACCATCTTCTATTCCCTCATATATCATGAAAAATATCCTTCCACAATCTACATTCACCCCTCAATCTACTTCATATGATATGTCCCAATCAACTACTCCTATGCCATTAATTAATTTAGTTAACAAGTCACCTCTATGCATGCTTATGTGAACTATCTAGCCATATCACTTTCTACATTGCTTCTACACCATCATTGATTCAACCAATTTTCAAAGTCATTTCCACACTTCCATACATAGACCATTTTATCTTCCCACCATCTATAAATTCTAATCCCTCACCTCAACCTCCAATACACAAGTCTCCAAGGAACTTCACAAGTAAGTCATCAAAAAATATAGCTCCTAAAGTTAATGAGTCATGTCATCTCAATTCATCATTTAGAGACACCAGTGACAAGGCCCATCCACCTCCCACACCCATTTGTCCTCTTCTATTTCCCACAATTATCATTCCTCTTCCATTTATTCCACTTACTAATCATCTTCCATCTCCTAACACAAGTGAAACTATCTCATTCATTGACTCCCTTCAACTCCAATCCCCATATCCTCCTAGAACTATCAAAACCCCATCCAATGAACATCATGAGTCTACCCTTCTTTCCTCTATCCCAATTATAGAATCTCCCATGCTTCCATCTAATCCATCTAAATATTCCATCCATACACCCCCATCCACTCATGTCAAGATCATGTCCAAAAACATGTTGAAATATTCATTGAAATGAATCAAGATCATACCACTGCATTCGATCCACCTCAAGATCCTACCATCCTAGTTCCTCCATTATATGATATATTATTACCACCTACTCCATCTCATTATCCTTTTCTAACCACTCCTCTGAATCAAGATTCTACCATTTCACCCACTCCATCTCATGATCAATTATCATCCACTCCTCAAAATTAAGATCATGTTAATCAACCTACTACATCACAAGATCCATTACCATCCCCCCATCCCAATCAAAATCAAAATATTTCATCTTCTCCACTTCATGATCCTTTACTACCTCCAATCCAAACTATCCAACCACCATCACCCTATCTCCTTTGTTCACTTACATTCATCCATTTTGGTCCACTGTCAACAAAAAAATATCTCTCATCCATCATTTACACTTCTCCATTTAATAATGGATTCTTTTCTTATTCCCTAAATAAAAAGTATCCTATCTTGGATTGCATGTTAAATAAAATGAATTATATGGTTAAAGACTTAGTCCTAAATGAGAAAGGTATCTTGTAGTCCATCCTTGTCAAATAAAACCCACAATGTCATGTTCTTGGTTACACCTCTCAAAACAGTTCATCTAACAATGTTGGTACAACTAATTCAAAATCCAAATGTACTTCCAAACCCACCATATATCTTCACATCATTCCTCCAAAATATTTACAGCCATCCGCATCCTATATCATCACAACCCAAGAAAACCTATGACATTCTTACCTCATCCTCTAAATCCATTTTGGGTCCTTATATCTAAAAGTATACCATTGCATATCATCCACATACCAAATCCATTTTGGGCTCTTAAATCCCCAAATCCCATCCCCCATCCTATTGTACTCATTCTAAAATTCTTCAATCCCATATCATTGTCACCAATCATAAAAATCCAACCTCTTACATTCCCAATTAAGATAAACAAAGGCACATACCCATATGCCCCATCCAAAATCCTACCGCCATTACTCCACCCATATTCCCATCATCCAATCCAAATTTTGATATTATTTCCAATTTTACTTAGAATAATTTGAATGCTAAATAAAAAATGCATAAATTTAAATATCCACAACAATCCAAATATTTCTATGTCCACTCCAAAACATGTGTTCAAGAAAAGAAAAATACAATCATAAAATGTACTACACCCCAAAGCCCACAAAGACCCACCAAAGAAAAAGAAAAAACTATGTGGATCCCAAAGAAAAAATATGAAATGCTTCTAAAATAAAAATCTAAAATGACATCCAAAGTTACTAATCTACCATCTAATAATTCCTCTCCTTGATCTCTTAAATCTATTTTGGGCCCTTATGTGCCAAAACTACCTATCATAACTCCTCCATCATATCCATATCTACCATCCACTTCCCATCTATTATTTTTATACCCCTCACAACATGTTCCAATGTTGGTTTTAATAACATCCTCCTATCACACTCATTTTCCATCATTTCATCCAAACACTTCCTACCACCATATCCCTTACCCCACATATATTCCATATCACAACCATCTAATCCATGTCTTTTCATCAGCCACTCATCGCAAATAAGGTTGTACCAACATCCAATGATCACTCTAAATGGACTCTTATTACCTTGAGATATAAATTTACGCTTGATTCCTCCATCACCAAATTCATTTATCCTAATTATCATTTCATAAAAAAAATCCCCTTCAAAATCTCCAAAAAAATCCAAAAATTCTTTTTAAAAAATAGAGAAATATCCATCCAATGGTGAAAACTTGGAAAGCAATTCACTGGAAAGGTACCATTTAGAAAACCTATCAAAAATGTGTCATGTGTAATCCCTCCATTTAGTTTCTCTCCACACTTGGGTGAAATTTCTTTTAGCATATCTTATCCATCCCTTCATCCATCTCATACCTGTCATATATTATTCATTTCACCTCCTCCTTCCTCCTTTGGATATTGCTGAAAAAATAAAGGCTAGACCATGTATACATACTTTTGACACGTTTTGGCATCTATTTCCTGATCAAAAATTTATGCTACCTAACAAAATCCTCAACAAGAAATCAATGATGATTTTGCTAAGGTTGTCATTGTTGGAAAATTAGATAAAGTAAGGAAAGACTTCTCGACATAAGATATTATTGGTAATTATTATTGGCATAAAGGAAGAGTTATCAGAAAGCATTAGCGGTGGAAGTAAAAGAAAAGGTTGTGAATAAGGATGACATCAAACTATAAAAATGGTTTATGGAAGATCGAGAGACCCTCATTCGGTCAATAAATTTTAAGAAGAGATCAAAGACAAAGAGAATGATGACGTGATGATAATGGTGAAATAGACAATAATCAAAGATAAAGTTCAGAGGATGCGAAGATAAGTGTGAGGATTAGAGATCAGAATAGAGGAAGACCAAAATAGGATCTGACAAGATTTTGGAGAAATCATCTACAGGTCAAATTTATTGTTGATTTCTTCCTAAAAATTTTAGCGACAAGATTATAAAATCCCTTAACCGGGTAGTCTCTAACCAGACTTAGAAGTTCTATTTTGAAACTTATTGTAAATCCTTCAACCAGGTGAACACTTTATAAGTGGTATAAAATGTCTTCACGGTTTATTCTTTAAGTGGAGTTTGAATACTCCTAATAAGGTGAAGTCATTCAAAAGATGAAATTTATGTAAGCTCTTAACTATGCATCTTATTATTGCAGTGATAAGTTGTGGGTATCATCCCCACCATAGTTTTTCCCTCTAACCAAAGGTTTCCTGTGACACCAAAATATTTCTTTAAGTGTTTGAATGTTTATGAGTTTTATGTTTGATTTAGATGTTATCGATTATTGGTTAAACATTACTAAATCTATTTGTAAAAGACAAGACAGTTACCAGTATAAGTAATTTAATGGATATCAGTTTACTTTTAGAAATTTAAATAATTATGAAATCTTTACTTGGTATTGATTTACCCCCCCGCCCTCCCTCTTAGCACCTTACCTAATACTTTCCAACAATTGGTATCAGAGTGTTGGTTCTCTAGAGAAAAGTTTAAGAGCTTAAGACTAGATCTAGAATAATGGGAAGTTATAGGTATCAAAGAGAATTGGAGGAAGCTCTAGAAGGTTCTACTAAAAAGATCCATGATTTGAATAATAAGATAATAAAATCATTTTCAAAATGAAAGGAATTTAGAGAAAGACTACAGATGAGCCTTGATGATCTCGAAAGGCTATCATAAGACAATATCAATTCTGAGGAACCTAATTCAGCCATTCAAGACTTATTAGAAAAGAATAATGAATTAGTTGATAAAATCAGTCAAATGAAAAAAGAACATCAAAGTCAAGCCTTGAGAATGACAAAAGTACTAGAAATATTGAGGACTACCGAAAGTGCCAAAGAGATTCTAAAAAGTGAGAAAAGAAATGTTGGAGAAATAATATAAAATAAAGACTTACTACAGTGTAAGTGCAACAAGAAGAACATTGAGCAAGAAATGACATGATAAGAGATATCAGTGATAGGATTCAATGACTGCAAGAAGAAAATCAGAAACGGAGGGAAGAAAATGAAGGATTGAGAAATATCTTGAAAGTTGAAAAAGAATATAATGCTAGATTACCAAAAATCAAACAAAACATGCTAAAAAATGATGAACAACTGAAAAATCAAAGGAAACTAGGTGACACTATAGGGTTGGGTTATATAAAAAAAAAATACGATGGAGATCAAAGAATCATCAAAATTTGGATAGAGAACCTCTGAAGAATCTAGTGATACACAAGGTAAGAAATATTACAAACCTACCTTCTATAATTATGGAAAATATGGTCATAATTTTAATGTATGTAGAAGAAGACAAGTAAATTTTTCAAAAATTACATTCTTTAATGGTTACTACTATAATTGTAACAAGTTTGGTCATAGAGTTGTTGAGTGTAGATTTGAAACTATTAGTAGAACATATGATAAAAGCTTCAAATGATATTGTTAGAAATGTAATCACTATTGACAGAAAGTTGAAGAATACAAAACTAAGACACTGACAATAAAGAAATCAGTTCATTATCAGAAAAAAGAAACACAATTTTGTTACATGTTTTAATTATGGAAAATCTAGACACTGAGCATCATAATGCAGAAACGAAAATTGGGAAGGAAAATCTGAACCATGGAGACCATTTTTACTACCATGCTAAATTTTCTCAAAGTTTGGTCATGTCGCCTATTGCTGTAGATATTGGTACACTACCATCAATGACACTAAAGGAAAAAGAATCATAAGTAAAAATCAATTCAAAGAGGACATGAAGAAGACATGGAGAAAGAAGGAAGATGAAAAACTACCAACGGAAGCTCCTGTGTTGGATGACAAAGGGAATTCATCTACCAACTAAGAAAAAAAGTAAATTCTTAGGGATACAAAAAAATTTGAAACATTTAAAAAGTACCTTAAATCAAATTATGAACTGAAGTATTCAAAAACATAGAATAGATGCAGTGATATTTAGGAGAATAGGAAAATTGATAAAAAAATATTAAGTATAAGATTTCTATTGGTGAACTAAGTTTACTATAGGTATGAAAGTGATTGTTGGCCTACAATAAATTCTTTATCTCAAATAGTCATTGTGTGAGGTCCTACCCCGACCCATCCTAGCTCAACATTCATTTTGACATTTGATTCATCATGATGATACTTTGAGTATAGACATTCAACCTATTTTGGATTACATATGCTATCATTGGATCTTATGAGTTATTTGCTATAGATTTTTATGATGATCACATTAGTCGTACTCTTTATATATGCTCATTTTGGTTCCATGATTATCTATGATATATGAATTCTGCATTCTACATTTGTTATGTCAACTTTCAGTATAATGAATATGGGTGGAATCATGGTTCTATGATTAGTTTAGGATTACATGCTTATGTGGAAATTGAATCGATATTTTGATATTAGAAGAATTAGGGTATAATGTGGATTATGTAATGTTTCATGAAATGCAGATATATATATTGTCAAGTTTAGATGTTAATACTTCATTTTTCAAATGATTATTAATGCAAAGATTTTATGATATATTTACATCAAAATTGAGTGTAAAGGAACATGGTCATGGTTGTAAATTCAAGGAAACAAGAAAGGATCTAAGTGCAATCAGTTTGAAACCAAGGTTGACTCTAAGAAGAGAATGACCTTGTCATATCATGATTTTATTCGTAAACATGATGCCTGTGTGTATGTGGTTGACAATGTTTGTAAATGTATGTTTGTTAGTAAATTTCATTTTTGTGAAAATATAAATGTATTTGTCCACAAGGCATACCAAATGTGTTTGTGATGTGTGCTTTAGTGAGGTGTCACTTGACACCATGGTCATGATGTGGCATTCTTGAGTGAAATAAGGACCCCACTCTCTCCTTAGTTAGTTTTGAGTATTCCTAAGCTAAGTAGGTGGTTTAAGGAACCAAGATTTATGAAACCAATACTCCATTTTTGGATGCAAGTTTAACTGGGGTTTTTGAAGGGTTCTGTGGAGTCCCAGGGTGTGGTTTAGGATGGATTTTGGAACCCCAATGCTAGTACTTGGGTTAGGGGGCTTATTTCTTCTATTTCCACTTTCCTAGGCCACCTTTTTGCCTCTCCAAATGGGCCATTTTTTATATGAACGAAAATGGAAATGCTATCTAGGATGTCTCACATTTTCATGTGTTGAAATTCATCCCATACCTTTAGTAAGGGCAAGTGTCACTTTGTCTAGGATCTAGAAACCTAATTGTTTTGGGAAGGGAGATGAGAGAAGAATGTTTTGAATGACTTTAGGGGAGAGAGACTTAGAAAAGACATTTGTTCATTTTTTGTCTATGTTAGATTTGGAGAGTGAGAGGAGATCTAGAGAGGTTTGGACTAAGTAGATTTGAGAAGGATAGCAAGCTTGGAGTCAAGAGGAGCTCATCTTCAATTCTTCATTTAGCCTTGGCTTAGGAGGAGGTTGGTGGTTTCTATCTTGTGATTATCTTGTATATGCTTTGGAAGAAATGTACTATGTGAAATTTGTAAATTGTATTACCTTGTGTGAATCTTATATTGTTTGGTTTCATTTCAGATTTTACTTTCAAACTTGTTTGTCTTCTTGAATTGCTTCATATTTATGGGTGTGCAAGTTCACTCATCCTTGGGAGGATTTGAGGAGAACTTGGGTGAAGGGCCTAGTTGGGATTTCCTTATGTATGAGAAAATGCTTGTATGGGCACCATGAGAGCCTTCTTATGTTTGTTTGGGGGCCATAAGGGTATTGTTGATGCTCATGGATTTGAGCTGTTTGGTTGGAAGGGCCTTGTGAAGGCTTGTAATATATGTTGAAATGTTGTTTTGATTATAAGTTAGGTGTCTCCATAAGAGAAGATTCCACATTCACCCATTCTATGGATTCTATATTTAGAGTCCTTTGTGCAAGCTTGGGAAAGGAGTAAAATGTGAAGTTCTTTGTACCAAATTGTGTTTGAATGTTTATGCTTTGTGTTGTATGAGTGTAACCCATCCTATTCTTGTTTCCCCTAGCTCGGGGGTGGCCATGTAATGGCCTAGGCTAGGAGGTGAGCCTCCATGGCCATGTGAAGAAAGTCTTGTGTTTGCAAGTTTGGATTCTTGGTTTGAAGGAGTAGTCCAAGTTTGAAGTTCAAGTTTAAGTTGAGAAATTTTTTTAAAACTGTTCTTAGGTGAACAGCTTGGGAGATCTTGCTCTTTGCATTTTGGTTTCTAAAACAAAGAAATTGTATTATTTTATGAGCTAGAATTTAGACTGGTTATTCTTGTTGTTTTCTATAAAAAAAAATTAAGACAGTTTAATAGCTCTCTTATAGTACTGGAATCTGTAACTATTATCTGAATTTTAAAATTAGTTCTCTACATAAATGTTAATTTTAGTAGACATGGACTGGAAATGTCAGATTAATTTTATTGTTTAGAAAAGGTTGAATTTTCTGCAACTGAAAAATTATTTATTAAATCAATTTTCCAGCATGATGTAATATAAAATACTTATGTATAGGAAGTTTAAAATTAGTTCTTTTTATTATCTCTTTACAAGTTAAAATTTTATGTATCAGTGCAGAGCATTTAAATGTTGTTAAAGGATAATTTTTGTTATTACTATGTCTCAGATTGTTGCATTAGTAAATGTATGATGTATAAGCATTAGTTATTTGAGTACATGGTAATTTACATTTGAACTTGTTATTAAGTTTTGTTAAAAATTTACTTTACAACAGATTGAAATGTAAAGGTTTACATTTCTGAGAACATGTCTATTTCATTTATTAAGTTTATAAATCAAGAAACTATAGGAATTTATGCTAAAATGAAAGTTGTGTATAGAAGCTCTTTTCAGATTAGAGAATGAATTCACAGTTTTATAAATGTATGATTATGATAAACTGAAACTTTAAAACTATGTAAGAAAATAGAACATATGAAGTTGCAAATCAGTGTTATATGTATTCACAACAGAATATGTTCAAATTAGTTTTAAATGTATTCACAATAGAATGAATATGAACATATTCTGTTTCTTTTCTAAATTTGATGAAAATATGGAACTAGGTTACATTAATCCATATAGTTATACTGTTATATATATTTGTAATAGTAAATCATTTTATTAACTTCATCTTAAGTTTTATGTTCTGATCCCTATATTAACAAGCTAGTATTATTATATTTGTCTATATATATTATATTATACATAAAAATATGTATAATATAAAATATATATTTATATACTATGTATTTCTAAAATAAATAAAAAATCTTAATTAAACAATAACATATAACTGTTAAAAAATCCTATAATATTATATATATATATATATATATAATAATGTAAAATATATAATATATATTATATCATTATACAAATAATATATATCTAATGAAACAGTATTAATATATAATATAATATTATATATTATATACTATACAATAAATATTGTATAGTATATAATAAGGGTAAAATCACAATAAGTTGTCACCCTTTTACAAAGGAAAAGGATAATAAAATCAAAGTTGTTCAACTTCAATATTATAAAAATGACATTTATGTTTGGAATTTGAAGATGATGTAAACTAATTAAATGTGATAAAATAGATGAAGTTTATGATTAATATTTTTAATAATTTTTTTGAATAAGAATTGATATGTTTTTTTAATTTTTAAAGACAATTTTTCAATTGCTGAAAAATGTTGAAAATTAGGGGTCTAATTCCCACCCAAAAATCATATGTAAATAAAAAAATTTTCCGCTAATTTCAAAATATGTCATAGATGACATATATAACTAGTGCATGAAGAAATAAAAATTGGTTTGTGACATATATTTTCTCTTTTATAACAATTCAAATTCTAACTCACTGAAATTGATAGTTTTCATCTCGCAACATATTTTTCATAACAAATCTATCCCAATAAAAAAAAGAAATATATATTCTTGAAGAGGACTCTCTCCTCTTGTGCACCATATATTTTTCAAATTTATTTAATATCATTTACTATTTTTTTCTTTCTTTGAATCAACATCTCCTTGATTGTTAAAATACCTACTTGCAATATTTTTTAATTATAATAAACTATGTCTAATTAAAACACTATAAATCCTATATGAGAATAATCTTGACTTTGATCTCTACAAAAAGGTATTTTTTTTATTTTTAAAAAAATATCATTAAAAAGATTAGGAGTTATTGAAACGCTACTTTTCTGAAATAATTTTATTTTTATGGTAATTCAAGCCAAAGTGGTAT
Organism: Chamaecyparis obtusa; assembly: GCA_027943335.1. Lineage (NCBI taxonomy): Eukaryota > Viridiplantae > Streptophyta > Pinopsida > Cupressales > Cupressaceae > Chamaecyparis > Chamaecyparis obtusa. The sequence continues at coordinate 72,597 of BSBK01005368.1, read as the reverse complement.
AAAACATGCATTTAATATATATTTCCAATAGGAAAAGTTAAAGAAATTATCTAACTTATCTTGAATGAATCTAGCTAGACCATATGTTTGACCAAAATTAATTTTTAGTTAGAAATACTAAAATTCAGTTGTGCTGATAAGTTAGCCTAAAAGGTGACACCTAATTGTGCTTTTACCCATAAATAATATCATATTATATAAAAATCATATTATAGTTAAATAAATAAAAATGGGGAAATGCAAGTGTTTGAGGGTCGAAGCCCTTTCTTTTCTTAACTCCCATGTGCAGCAACGCTGTCATGTCTCTAAGTCACGACAGTGCCTAAGCACTGTCATGGCTTAGGGCCACAATAGTCCCTGTCGTGACTGCAGGCACGACAGAGACCAAGGTTTTTGTCATGGCTACAGTCATGGCAGTGACTATCATTGTCGCAACTAGACATAGGATCAGAGGTAAGGGCTCCATAAAACCCAAATATATATATATATATATATATATATATACATTAAATTTTTATTATTAAAAATATTTATGTTACTAACTAATCTATCCTAAAACAAATACAGTCCTTCCAGCTAGCATTCTGGAATGAAAAGGATTGTATAACAAAAAATGAAACAGCATGGTTCTAGCAGAACTTTGCATATAAAGAAAAATTAAACCATTGCTTGAAATCAATATGTACGTAGATCAAACCCTAGGGCTAAATAGTATGCTTTGAAAGATAAATAAAAACTTAAAACTATATTAAAAGGAATACCCTAGATTTGCACAACAAATGGGTATGCTATTGGATTCAGAATAGAAAAAAATCTCTTATGGGCTAAGAGTTCTCTTGCTAGTCCAATTTCCTCATGCACACTTGAGAGCTTCCTTGCCTCAATAGAAAAAAAAAATAGCATCTCTTTGTGCTCATCAAACCCTGAAAATGGAAACAAAAGAAATGAAGGCTTAGGGTTTCTTAAGATATTAGTAAGGCCCAAAACCCTAATTTCAAATTAGGGCTTGGTTGGTTCTTTTGTTTACATTCTTTTAATGGTGTGTATTTTGTCAGATTTTAATGAGGATAAAAAAAGTTTGGCATTTCTGTTATGTTTCAAATAATGCATAGGATGAGATATTATCGGACTAAAAGTATTATTTATTTATCTATTCTTTATTAAGACAATGATATCATAATTTAGTGAGATATTTGAATGTAGTAGATGAAAAAGTTTTATTGGTTAACAATAAATAAAATTATTATGGAACTAGATTAAATTTCCTTCTGGTAGATTTTAATAATAATGACAATAAAATTTTTAGATAAGGCTTTTATTCCTTAGTAATATTTTAATGTGAAGGAATAGTACATTGTTGAAATATATTTTTTAAAAAATAGGATTGGTAAAAAGGTTTTTTTTATTTATTTATTATTTAAGGAAAAATATTGTAAGAGTAATTTTATATTATAGTTTAATAAATTTTTGAGGTGAAATTTTCTCAATTATCTTAATCTCAATAGTACACAAATTCATTATAGGATAATTATAGGTAATTTATTTCAATCAAATAATTAACATATAATTTACCTTAGAATTATTGTAATGGTTAATCATTAAGATTAATTTAATTAGGAAAAGAATCTAGTTTATATGAATATCTATTTAAGTTATATCTGAATGTTTTGCTCTATAACTTTCTTATTGGATTAAAATCATTCCTTTAGATTCTTAGAGTCTTTCCATTTTATCCTCTGAACTAACTCGAAAAGGTTAGGGAGTTGCCATCCCTTTTACTATGTTCTTTTTCTTATCGCCTAATGTCTTCCGCCATGTAGGGGTCAAAGGCATGCCAGCACTTGCCTTATGATCCCTTATGTGACATTGGGTGACTCACCCAAGTGAACTATCATTTCCAAGCTTCGCAGTCGATGGGCTATTGTTTAACCTAGCTGTCCTAGGTGTATGTTAGCGTTTGTTTTTTAAAAAAATTGTTCTATTTTTGTCTGATTATTTTAGGCATTACACATTGAACACTTTCTCATTATATATAATGACACCTATTATGAAAAAGTCACATTATGAAAAGCTATTGCAAAGAGAAAAGCCTAAGGAGATCCTATTGTATATTGATCTAACTCATTTTATAGAAAGGAATTAGACAGATCGACAATTGAACTACAAGCCCTAAAACTCTAAATTTCATAAAGTGAATGAAAATGAAAAAGTCACAATCATCGAAATAAGGGTATTAGTTGACAGATCTGAAGAGGATGAACTAGCATATCAGTTAAGTACTCTAAAAAAACATATGTAAATGAAGTTGGAGCATTATCTAGAATATCATGCAAAGTCATGTTGACAAAAGATGTAATATCATTAATTCAATTCAAATAGACTAAAATTGGAGATGAGGATATAAGACCAACCTACAAGGCATTATACAAAGAGGAAGGAATGTTGAGTGAAGAGTACAGATATTCAGAAAAAAAAGGTTTCACACACATGTTGTGAACATGCTAAAGAACTTTGATGCTGAATAGATCAAATGTGTATTGAGTCGAATACATGGAGACTATGTTTGGTTGGAAGGAGACAGACAAGTTGAAAAAACCAAGGAACTCATAAGTATAGTAACACGATTGTCATATAGTGGAAGAAAATGCATAAAGGAGATGAATCTTAAAAAAAATTGAAGGTGTAGTCAGATATAAGAAAGATCAGAAAATTTTTGTTGTAAGAAACATTTTGGACAAAGAAATGAAATTCTCATCAATCATTATTGGCTGCAAGATAGATCAATGGAAACAAGATACTGATAATGAATTTGAAGAAGAATTAACACGGGAAAAGAGAACAAAGTCTAGAACAATACAAGCTACACAAAGGATAAATACAAGAAGTCAATCAAGAGTAAAGGGAAGCATAAGGATAGGAAGAAAAAAATATGTGTTACAAGTAGTGGTTGATGTTGCACCAAAAGATCGACCTGTTAATGCCTAATATGACCACTAGACTTATAGAAGATACAGGAGGCAGTTAAGCCATGTCACAAATCTTGAGGGGAGCGCTAACCATTTTGCCAATAATCTCCCCCTCACCATTACCCAAGGGGATTCAAACCTGTGACCAAGCTCTGATACCACTTGTTAGAAGTAGTGGTTGCCTTTGCACCAAAAGATTGACCTGTTAATGCCCGATATGACAACTAGACTTATAGAAGACATAGGAGGCGGTTAAGCCATGTCATGAATCTCGAGGGGAGCGCTAACCATTTTTCCAACAAAATGAACCTACATTAGAGTTAGAACCATCAAAAGTAAGGATTCCATAAGAACCTATAGATATATAAAATGAAATAAGAGAGTATGGAAGTATTGGGAAGATACATGAATTCAAATAAATGACATGGTCAGAAGAAGACAAGAAAACTATAGAAGATGTGTTAATATTTCATTATCATAAGTTCTTAAGATTCCCAAGATACTTAAGATAGATTATTCCTAAGGAGATACTTGAAGAAATCAATATAAGATGTGATGAGGTTGTACAATAGGAAAGACAAATCAGAGAAAGAACTCTTATATTTGTAAGGCTAGAAATAAATGTTGAAGATATCGATCAACTTGTGATTAAAAATGAAAATAAATTTTCTAAAAAGAATATGACAATGAAGATACTAAAAGGATTAAAGATTGAATTTAAAGTGGAAGGAATGAAAATGTGGAAAAAAAATTTAATTCTAAATTACTAGAAGTGCAAGAATCATAAATTGGTCAAAAGTTAGAACAAGAAGAGGACATAGATTTGACAAGCGAAGATATCCCGATAAGGTTTGAAGAAGGAAAAGAGAGTTAACCATTTGAAATACAAGATGAATTAGATGATGACATAGGTAATGAGGAAGTTGAATAGTGTGAGGAACAAAAAACACCAAAAGTTACAATTGCATACACTAAAATAGTATAGGTGACACATGCTACCGATATGGTACCTACTATTGATGAGATATCAGAAGAAATAACTGAGGAACAACTAAAAAATTTGGAAAAGGCTGAGATAACAGAATATGAGGAAGTACAAATTGCAAGGACACTACAAAATATGACAATGATAATAACATCAAACCTAAAGAGGAAAACAAATTTAGAATCTAAAGAAGAAGAAGAAGAAGAAGAAGACTTAGATGAAAGACCTAAATTTGAAATATTGAAGAGATATCCTAAAAAGATGCACTATGAAGAATATATATTATATGTAGAAAAAATCAAAGAGAGGAAAATTTCTGAAAGACAGCTGAAGGATAAACAAAGGGAAAATATTATGAAGAAAATAGTCAAACCATTTTCAAGCTTACTATCAGAAATTTCAGTGGACATAGAAGAATTAAGTTTAGAAGAGATGAAAAATTATGTGAATATGATAAGAGATGATCACACAGTAAAATTAGAACTAGAAGAAAAGATACAACAAAATCTATATACTGATAGAAGAGAAGACAAGTTAATAGAAGTAACACGAACACTATCAGAGAAACTTGAAAATATGATGGAATTATGACTGAAGAAATAGAAATATACAAGGAATTATATGAGAAAAGTAAAATAGTAAATTAGGAATCATGCTTGATAGCTATCAATATGGATTTAATAAAAAATAAACAATTGATTTACTAGGTACAACAAAAAAGAAGAATGATGAAGAGAGTATTGATGAGATAATAAGAGTCAAAGGACATATCAATTCCATAAATAATTTGAAGAAGCAATGGAACACAATATTATAATTATCAAGACCTAACATAGAACTATTTTAGCAAAAGGAGAATCTAGTTGACACCTAAAAGGAACATTTTTTTTTTTTGTCTTTGGTATTGCTATCAAAGAGGGAGAGAAATACCAGAAGGGGAGATAGAATGTTAAGTATGCTAAAAACAAAAAAAATGTAAAGAACTGTTAGGGAGAGAAATATCTAAGGGGGAGATATAAAGAATGGTGAAGCATGAATATAAAGGTTTTGAGGTTTTTCCATCAATTCCAAAGGGGGAGATAGTTACTTGAAAAAATACTCAACATGTAATTAATAGGCTATTAATGATTAATTTTCTAAGGTTTTCATTGCTGGAAAATAAGATAAAGTAAGGAAAGACTTATCAACATAAGATACTATCGATAAGTATTATCATCATAAAGGAAGAGTTATCAGAAATCATTAGTGTTGGAAAGAAAAGAAAAGGTTACGAACAAGCATGACATCCAATTAGAAAAATACGTTACAGAAGATTGAGAAACCTTAATTAGGTCAATCAATTATAAGAAGAGATCAAACAGAATAATAATGATGATGTGATGATAATAGTGAAAGTTTGAACAATCAGAAATATAGTTTAGAGGATGTGAAAAGAAGTGTAAGGATTAAAGATTAGAATAGATGAATAGAAAAATAGGATATAACAAGATTTTGGATAAAGAATCTACAGGTCAAATTTCTTGTTGATTTATTCCTGACAATTTTAGCAACAAGATTGTGAAATCCCTTAACCACGTAGTCTCTAACGAGACTTAGAAGTTCTATTTTGGAACTTATTGTAAATCCTTTAACTAGGTGAGCATTATATAAGTGGGATAAAATATATTAATAGAGTAGTTTTTAATTAATATTTCAATACTCCTAATAGGGTGAAGTAATTCAGAAGATGACATTTATGTAAGCTCTTAACCGAGCATCTTATTATTGCAGTTATAAGTTGTGGGTATCATACCCACTACATTTTTTCCCTCTGACCAAGGGGTTTTTGTGACACCAATATATTGTGTTAACTGTTTGAATGCTTACGATTTGTATGTTTGATTTACATGTTATCAGTTATCAGTTAAACATTTTTGAAGCTATTAGTAAAACACAAGACAATTATTGGTATAAGAAATTTACTGGTTATCAATTAATGTTTAGAAAGTTAAATAAGTATGAAATCAAATCTCTATGGTGCTAATTCACCCCTCTCCCCTATAAGTATGCTACCTAATACTTTCCAATAATTTCATCCACCTAACCTTATCCACTCATCCTTCCATTCATATAATACCTCCACCTACCTTTTTCAACCTCATCCACCCATTATATTATCTTCTATTTCCCTACCTTGTTCATCCATCATCTTAACCCCCATCCACCTCCCTAATCCAACCATCATCCTAGCTTTCATCTACCTCCTTCATCCTCTTGTTGTCATATCGTTCATCCTATCATGCCCCTCCTAATGTCTCCTCATGCATGACATATCCTAATTCAAGTTATCTTATTCCTTGATGATGTATTCATTTGTCTAATAATTTAGAATCAATGCTCTGATACCATGTAAGAATTTTCCTAAGGAAAATAATAAAAAATGCCAAGATCTATAAGCTCAATTGATAGCACAAGAGAGACAAATATGATATGATCAATTGAATGATTCAATAATGATCAATAATGAAATAGATACAAAATAAATTATGTATGATTTAGATGTACCTAAATATATAGCTATTGTATGATAACTAGGAGAGATACAAATGATAACCTATCAAATAGACAAGGTGTAATCACATATCCACCAAAGGTGGATCATCCTCCATTATACATCAAAGTATGTGCAACATGTGTAACAATGAGAGGATGATAATGTGATAAGAGAACTAAAGATGGATCTCACACCTAAAGTGGAAATTCTCCTACACCATGTGCTAAAATGAGATGCAAAATACTAGGTGTCTCAATGATAACTAATATGAAAATGCATTATCCTAAATAAATATATGTAAAGTGTAATTAGGAATATTTAATTACACCAACACCCCCCTTAAGTGTAACTCCAGGGAATGCACTTAAATTCACAAGGCTAGATGACAATGAAAGATGGGTCCCAAATACTAGGCCGTGTTAGGTACCCATACATACAATATGCAAGAGAAATGAAATGCAATCTCTCATAAAGTGGAGAAAGAAGGAAAACCTCAAGGGAAAAACCCTCCCCCAAAAAGAGAGATGAATACAAGAATAGAACTATCAAAGAAGTATAAGATGGACAAAACCTCATGTGAAGAAAATGTCCCCCCCAAAAGAGAGAAGAGAAAGAGAGACCAAGTAGCCCCACCTCAATGTAGAATGAATACCAATGGTAGATGCTCCATGCTTGATGTATAAACTAATCCATGAGTGTAGAAAAATGTTCCTCCCCTTAGGAAGAAACAAGTCCAAAGGTGTATGTATGAATCCTCATCCTTAATGTGTAGGAAGAAACCTCAAAGTGTATGGAATCTCTAAAACTTGCTCAAGTTTCCCCATCTCAATACTGAATGGTATCCCCTCCAAATCATGTGTACTAAGCCACTCAACTGAAAAAGACAAATTAGGATCAATTGAGGATGAATATAGAACATGTGTCAAAGAGCCAAGTGTCTCCTCTGAAGATAAAGTGACCTCCTCCAACTTTTGTATCAAAGTATCCATAATCATGTCACCCTTGAAAGAATGAAAAATTAGAGAATGAAGATGAGGGTCATCATTCTCCCTCAAAACAACTAAAGAAGGATCATCCTCACCAAAGATAAGATGAATGTCATCTACAGTGTCTCCCAAATCTGAAATGTAGGACTCCATAAATAAACCCCCAATGTTTGTCAAGTAGCCATCCCATGGAACTGAGTATGGAAGAAAATGAATATCATACTACTCTGAATCACCTAAATGCATGATTGTGTGAATTTAAGCATCATCAAGAGAAACTATAGAAGTAGTCTCAATAGGATGATATGAAATGGAAGGCTCAAGAACTTGATCTTGTATGAGAATACCCAAGTTCAAATAGCCAAAACTATCCTCAAAATCTGAATCAACATTGTAAGTGTGATCATATGTTGAAGAATCATTGTCATCAAGAGGAAAAAAAAATTGCAAAGGATTACAACCAAGAAGAGTGATCCACCATCTCAGTAGCAATAACTTCTCCACTCTTGAGGTCTTTGATAAAAATTGAATGAGCTATAAATTCCACAGTCTTCTTTGTAGAACCATTTGTGATTTGATAGATAGAAATAAGGTTATTGGTCAAGTGTGGAACACATAACATATAATTTAAGTGTCCCTCCCCAACATTAGTACTTCCTTTCTAAATCACATTCATGTAAGTGTGATTTCCTATCAAAATAGGTGGACCTTTCTAAGCCTCAAATGATGAAAACATGGATTATGAAGAATCCATATAATGAGAAGCCCCTGAAGATAGGATCCATCTACCTAAATTAGGACTTGAAGAAGAATATAAATATTGTCCTTTTTGTGTGAAAAATGTGTGACCCTTTCCTTTATCTTTTTCTAATTTTTGTGATGAAGTTGAGGTAGACATCCTAGGAGGAAAATTGATTTTTTTCTTTACAAGAATATTCTTCAATTCATCAATGTCCTTATAACAAAAATGGTCTTCATGTCCATCCTTTTTGCAATATGCACAAAATCACTTCTCCTTATTTGAATATCCACCCTTTTGAGATGATGTAGAAGTGCAATGTTATGTGGAATTTTACTATGCACTTTCTTGTTTAGACTTAGGCTTCCAATTCTTCTTCTTCTTTTGAGACCTTTGATTTTGATGCCCTTGATTCCCTTGATTAGCCACTAATGCCTTACACTGTGAAGACTTGGGAATCCCCATGCTCATCAAATTTGATTTCTCTACCATCAACATCTCAGTAAAGGAAAAAAATGAAGGAAAGGTGTATGAAGCACCTAAAGTCAACTTATGGATATAGAAGATAGAGACAAAAGATGCATAATCTGAAGGAAGTTTACCCAATAGATTATAAATTAACTCTACATCCTTTTTATGAATTCCACAATCCTTGATATTTTATCTTAGCTCATGTTCTAGTATGATGTAATCTTAGATTTTATCAAAATCCTTGGGATCCAAATTCATGAGATCATTAGCAAGCTTGTATCCCATTTTTTCATCAACTTGACCATACAAACTAGAAAACTTATCACATGCTTCCTTGATTGTGGTACATTTTTATTATGGAAGATAAGGTCATATATTACATACTTTCTCAAGGTTCCAATAGTTATTTTATTTTGTTTGACATATTCTATTTGAGCATTAGGATCAGTTGGTACAACAATGGTTCCATCAACATATTGAACCAGACCTTTTTCATCATCTTACTCCATGCTTTAATTTTCCTTGATGCATAATTATGTGGAGTTAAAAGTGGAAATCTTGGAGATCCCAAGATGAAAAATGAAAAGAGAGAAAGAGACAAGGAGGAAAAATTACACAAGACACCCCCCTAATCACTCAATCAAAGAACCCCTCCAAAATAGATGATTTTGGCACTTTATATAGAGTGTGTGAAAAATTGTCACTTATCAAAGTGGACTAGAGTGGACTTGTGATGTTTATGATTACAATAGAGAATATGAATCTATAGAAGACTCAAGAAGATATGACACATGATCACTCAAGGATCTAATCAATTACAAGTGCCAAAATAGACCAAATGCTAAAATTACTATGTCTACTCAAAATTTCTCGAAACTGATACCTGATATGGAAAGTGGATAATGTGTGCTAAAATGTCGACACATTTCTACGAGTCATTATATCCAAGATTTCTCAAGAATGAGATCTCAAATGGAAACTCATAACTCTCTATTCATGGAGTGCAAGGGTTTATGATGAAGACCCTCAGTTTACACCTAGTTTATGCCCATGCAACTACACCATAAAATGAGAGATTCAAAGAGGAAAAGAAAGAATGCTAGTCTCTATGATCATCAAGTATGCATGTAAATGAAAATGGAAACTATTCTATTGATTAAAATGCATGAAAGAAAACTAATCTATGAAAGGAAATGCTTATGCAATATTATTCTATGAAAGGAAATATGAATATAATATAACATGCAAATGCAAGATTAATCTAAATGGATTTCCATGGGGGCATGAGAGAAGAAGACAAGAAAAGAGAAGTTGCAATATCCAAGCTCAAGTGCTCAAGAATCTTCTCCAAAGTTGCTCTCCAAACCTACAACATAACAATACAAAAATCTTCTATCCCCTCTAAAGGAGGAGAGGGCTCCTTATAAAGAAACATGGATGGTCAAGATTAAGAGGCAAAAAGAAATGAGCAATGGTGGAGATTAAATCTTGGTTGATCCATGTGCTCAAGATTCTTTAAGAGGCAAAAAGATGAAAAAGGCCCACGACTTAAAAGTATGTGCATTCAAAGTGGAGAGAAAAAGGGATTTTTATTTATTTTATTTCATTTTTCAACACAAAGAGAGATTTAAGTGGGGATTTTATTAAAAGATGAATTTTATTTAATCAGATGATTTATTTAATTAAAATAGAAGTTTTATTTTAATTAAATGAGGCTTATGATAAAATGATCAAAGCTAAGAAAAATATTGAAATAATTGATTTAATTACGATTTGATCAAGGAAATTGATTTGAATGAAAATATTGCAAAACATTGATTCAAGAAATTGATAAATTGATGAAATGGGGGCCCAAAGTCTAGGTGACCATATTAGGGTGCATACATTTTCCCCTCTATGATGAATGTGTGATCTTCATGGGAACAGATGTAGTCAAAGAATGAATTTGAAATGTGAGATCGATTTGTGATCACAAAACAACCCAAACGTGTGATCAACAGATGGGAACACATCAAGACAAAGATAAGATGATTGAAAAAGATAAGGCCAACACCCCTGTAAATAGGTAATTGTCAAGTCTCAAGAAAGGTTTAATTGATAAGATTGATAAAGCTAAATCAAGGATTGAAGTTTGATAGGTACTGCCCCCTCATGATCGAAATCGAAATGAGATAGAGGAGAAATAGTAAATTGATAAATTTGATCAAATCAAACTAAAAATAAGGTTCTTGATGTAAGATGAAAGATATAAGGATCACAGAACCAAGGTAGATCATTAAGCATGAAAGATTATGCCCCAAGGTTGAATTAGAAGAAAAAGAAGTGGGGTGAAAATGAATGGAAGATAGAAGTTTGAAAGAGGTCGAAAGAAATGGAGAGAAGAAAGAGAATTTGCCTCAAGAAAGAGGATGCCTCAAAATCAATCAACTATTTAAGATAGAAAATTTTGATTGAGATCACGAAAGAAGATAAGGAAATGAAGATCAAAACATGACCATAGTTGATTAAAAGTCCAAAAGAAAGATGAAGTAAAATCCTCTCAAACTCCTAATGTAGCCTAACAATGAAAATTAACATGAAGTCTAACAATGCAAGCTACATGAAAATGTAAAGGTGTACTTGCAATAGAGCAACTATAACATAGGATTTTGTGTTCATCATTGATTAGAGAATGTTAAGGAACTTATTTTCATCATTGGGCCATTATTAATAGACATAAAAAAATGACACAATTATCACTAGTCACAAGTGCAACTATGAAGATATGAATGTGATTTATATCGGATTGGAATGTGGAAAGATTCTAACATAAGCATAAAAGACATAAAGGTCAAGATGACTTCGATGTTAGCTTAACCAATTTAATGTAGCAAAACCATACTCGCCTCAATGCATAGATGCTAGTATGACCATAAGAATGGTTGTGGAAAAATAGTCAAGGATGGGACCTGAAATATCCTAAGTGTTTCAAGGGAACAACAAGAGACACTCTAGAGTTTCAAGACCACACCCACAAGCAAAAAGAAAATAAAAACATGCCCCATGTCCCAAGTCCTCTAGCTATGAATCTTGGAGAGACTTATTAGACAAGGACACTCAATGAAAATCAATATCAGTTAGCACACAAAGAAAATATCATGACATAGCTCAAGCATTAAGTGTTGTGTTTAAAAATTTAAGTGTGTTAAATGATACTGACTTCTGAGCATAAGGATCGAATGCTTGCAAGCAGGTAAGATCACATGACAAAATTGGGTAAGACCAAGTTGATAAGTGTTGAAAAACACTCGATTCTAGGGGTTGTGCTAAAAAACACAGTTGGGGTGGTGTCAAAAAACACCATTTGTGAGGTGTCCTAAAGACTAACGCATCTGAGAGACCAAAGCCAACATATTTATTGTTGGAAAGTTGTCTATACTGAAGTATATGACCTGATATAGTGTTATCATTATGGCAACAAAGTCATATAGCAGTTTGGAGTCATTGCACTTAGTGTAAAGATCAAAATTTAGTTAAGTGTTGAAGACTGGATAGTGGACAGAGTTTCTGCACCTCAGAGCATCAGCGTAGGTGTGTACGGATGAATTATGGTATGCGCCCTAGAAGTTAATCTTGTTAGACTATACTTATGCTTAGTCTATGAGTGCACAAGTAGATATGCAAAGATGTGAAAGTTATAGTCAGTTGAAGTTGCACAGCCAGTGTGTGCCAGCAGAGAACAGAGCATGGAGCCAATAGTTAGCATTTTGGTTTGTGATTATAATTTAATGTTGTAAAGGCCATGCACCCATTTTATTTAGGTTTCTGACATGTTTATATTTATAATTGTAAACACGCTTAATCCAATTCATTTGGAAGCATTATTTGTAATTAGTTATAGGGCCGACCTAATTGTTTTGAGTGTATGAGCGTATAAACATAAGATGCACCCATTGTATTTGATATGGAAGTGATAAGAGAGTTTGATAAGAAGATCAAAGGTATGTGAAGACAACATAAGATGTATTAGAGCTTTTCTAGAGATCAAAGCATCAACACACCAAAGGAACTGATCTGACAAACAGTGTCACAGTGATAATTCACCTGCAGATATAGTGTTTATCTAAAATCAAAAGGTTGTAGCCTTCACCATTTGAGCAGTGAGCTCTAGGATAGTGAGTCCACTCCCCTAATAGGGATCATTGTAAAAGAATCCTAGCAGGGTCTGACCCTTAACAAGGTCTATTGTACTTAAAGCATTGTAAAGCTACTCCTAATAGGGTAAAGGATCTTCTAACAAGGATCACAAAACACTAGTGCAAAATATTAGTGTGCATCAAATCCTACTGAAGTTTTTACCTATTTTGGTTTCCTCGTAAACATATTGGTGTCATGTGTTGATTTCATGTTTCATGTTTATTTCAATACTTAAGCATTTAAGTTCAAAATAAAGATTAAAGGGAAAAGTTAAAATATAGTGAACACTGATTCACTCCCCCCTCTTAGTGTTCCCATTCCTAACAATTGGTATTAGAGATTTGGTCCTCACCAAAGAAGTTTAACCACTTGAGGAGATCATGGAAAAAGTAGAAATGAAACATCTGAAGAAAAATCTTGAAGCCGCTCTTGAAGACCTAGACAATTTAGAAAGAGAAATTGAAGAACTAAAAGAAAAACTTAGTGATGCTCAATTAGTTATCCAAAAACTAATGAAGGATTTGAAAGGACGCTCCAACAGTGATCTTGAAGAAAAGGTCAAGAAGCTAAGTGAAGAAAATGCATCCTTATTAAATCAGCTTGAAGAATTTGACAACAAACTAATGAACAATCAAGATGTCTATAATGAACAAGTCAAGGAGAATCTTCAACTAAATGAAGAACTAAGGGAAGCTAACTTAGAAATCTTGGAGCTAAGGAATATCAAAGAAAGCTTGGAATCTGAATTGAAAAAGGCAAAGGATCATATTGACAAATTACACACCAGTGCTGATTTGGGAGAATCTCAGTTGTATGCAAGAAGGGCCAAAGGAGACACTAGCTGTATTGGATACAATGAAGCACAAAATCATATTTATAATATGCGAGCAAGAAAGGAAACACAAAAAGACTATACTGATACTAAGAAGACTGAAGATCAAACCAAAGATAATGGTGGTCCTCTTAAGAATGAGCGCAAGCCTGTAGAATGCACCTATTTTGCATGTAACAAGCATGGGCATATTGCAAGGAACTGTACAAATGTAAGACCTTTTAATGGTTATTGTTATTCATGCAATAGATTTGGTCATAAAGATATAAATTGCAAGACTAGTAAGAAGAACAGGACTCAACATGATCAAAGAAATCAAAATCAAACAAATGTAAGAAGTTCTCAGAATGTTACATGTCAGATATGTAACTATAATGGTCACTCAACCAGAACATGTAAAATGGTGACTCATGTCAATGCAATGAGGAATAATAGACTTTCAGTCATTTGTCACTCCTGTAACAATGCTAGACATATCTTAAAGTTCTGTAGATCAAGGACGCAAGGTCAGGAAAGCCCTAAAAGGACTGAAGAACCAGTTTTGGAACCTGAAGGAGAAGTCAATTTTGTGAAATCCTTAGAGGATGCAAGCTTGATTTGGTTAGAAGGAAAGAAGGAAAAAGCTAATGAGAATGTATTGGATGCATCCCCAGTGGACATACCCTCTACATCTACATGAAAGGCCCTCAAGGTCATAGTGGGAGCTAATCTAGCTCTAGACCCCTGCTTGGCTGGTATACTCATCCTCAGAGTATGCACCTTTGGAATTAAGCTTTTGGAGTGTATAGGAACCTTCATGCAAGAGTGCACATGCTAAATGTTATCAGAACTTGAGTCGCAAATTTTGAAGTTACAGCCTGGTTTACACGACTTGTATTAATGGTAGAATTTTCACTTTTAAGTACACAAAAAGTTATTTGATTACTCATTGCATTCAAATTCAGAGTGATAGAGAGTAGAAAGAGCCTTAGAAGTTGTTGTGAAAATTTGGAGATTGAACTATCGGTGCTTGCAGTGCATTTGGTCGGTTGCAAAAACCCTAGCTTGTTGCGATAATTTGGAAGCCATCAGATTATCTCAAAGCTCAGTTGGAAAGAGATTAACAAGTAAGTCATGGCCACTCTCATTGTTTAGGATGTCACTGAGAAGAAAATACATTTTTTAAAGAGGCACCCATTTAAATCAACCCTAGATTATTTAGAGGGAGCTTTCTCTCGCACGCCTATGTGCGTCATGCATGTGGAAGACATAAGGGCTTACATCTACTGTAAGAAAGAACCTTTTGGACTAGATAGGTTAAGGGCGCACATGGATACCATGTTGAAACATGATAAAACATTCATGGATGAATACACCAAATGGACTTCTCACCCTATTGTTTATTATGCTAAGACATATGAATTCTATGAGGTAGAATGGATAAAGATCTTATTGAGAAGAATCCATGATGATCTATTTTGGATTGGAGATGTTCTAGTAAGAATCAAAAGTGATCTGATACATGAGATGACATGCCTTTCTAGGATAGGCACCATCCTTCTAGTGGGCAAGGATGTTAGGAAAATGGTAGAGAAAATATGTAAGTCAAGGATGATAGGTGCGGCATGACTATTGAGTTGATTGAGCAAGTAGACATCAAATTGATGTCAATGATACTAGGTTACAGATTTCATCACACTAGCAAGGTGAATAGTGTGTCTGCGGGCACTATTCTAGCTTCCATCGGACTAGTAAAGGAAGATGGAGAGTTCAACTTGTGTGAGATCTTGCGCACATAGTTGATAGATAACATCAAGGCTATCAAACATGACAAGAAAAAGATATTTGGGTTTGGGTCCCTAATCATCTATATGTACCTTCATATAGTTGGAAAAGTTTCAGATATGTATTTGGACAAGTCTATTCCAACTATGCCTCAGATATCCAACAAAGCATCCACAGAAAGCACACTAAGAGATTACATCGCTTTGGAATTGAAGACCTTTAGGGTTAAGATGTAGATGAGGTATAGGATTCTAGAAAGCATTGTTGAAAAGTATAATGATTCAATATGCTTTATGGTGGAGATAGACACTACATATATGGAAGCTATTGAATGAAGAACTAAGTGGATTCATCCACTTGGCTATGAGGTAGAGGAACGTGTCCTTGAAGCATATGTGTAGGTACTTCTGTTAGCCCCCAAAGATCCTAATGAACCTAGGTGGGGAACCTATGAGGAAAAGACAAGAGAATTTGATGTTAAGCTAAACAATGCTACAACTAGAAGAAAAGTTGCTAAGGTCACATCTGAGATCTTGAGGATACATGGTGTGTCTCAAGCAGACCTTGATAAAGAAAGGGATGAAAAGATTGCCCTAGAATTGAAAAGCACAGTAGTAGAAGAAGAACAAGAAGATCCTAAGTTGAAGAAGATGAAAATTGAATTAGATGACAGTTAGAAGGGTAAAGAAGATAATACTCCTTTTGTGCCCAAAGATACTATTGACCCTACCACTCCTCCAAACTATAAGCCAATAGTCAAGAGGAAGAAAGAAGCTAGCACTAGTCATCCATCCTCGCAAGCTACAAGGAGCAAGAAAATCATTCAAGCACCTCATAAGGAAGGATTCAGACCAAGCCTTAAAGTTTTGAGCACAAGAATTATTGATGAGGGTAGAATTGATCAAGTGGGGAAGTATTATGATACATACAGTGAGATTGACAAATCAGAAATACATAGTATGATTGTCAAACATGTGATCAAGTTCAAGAAGACAGTCCTTGAGTTGAAAACCTCTATTCCAAATAAAGTATGGGATATTTTAGAATACCAAAAGAGACAAGAAAATGAAGAGGATCTAAGGATCAGAGAAAAATTATTAGAAGATACTCTTCCAGTATGTTCTAAAGAAGAAGAGGCACTGATATTAAATTTGGTGAAGCTGCACTTAAGGACAAAGATGAGAACTCTACACATTATGAACAAAGACTATGAGTTGATAATGAAGGAAATAGAGAAGGCCTTTGAAAAGGTGTTATTAGAACAACACATAAAAACACCTACTGTACCCATCACTCATGCACCTAGTAAGCAAGACAAAGAAGCAGAGACCTTCAATGTACCAGTGACAGGTCCTCAAGACTCAGTGCCCATAGTAAAAACTCAAACAAAACCAAACAAGTCTACGCCCATCTCAAAATCACATGAAGGCAGGACTATTATCATAAATAATGTGGAGACAGCCATGGTGGCCACTGATAAGGATTTGGACAAGTTTGAGGAAGCATTTGTTAGTATTGAAGAAGTTGAAATCTTATGCTGAAATCTTATGAAGCAATACACCTCCCACTCAGCAAGAAGACATAGAGATAGAGAAGGAAGAAATAGAGATAACAAGGATAAGGTCAAGATAGACTCGGTTGAGGAATGGTCTTGCACCCTCTTTAGACATCCTCAATCAGAATATAAAGGAGATTGATGCCACCATGGTAACTTATGATCATGGTCCCATCAGTGACTTGGAGAAGATGGAGAAGCTTTAATATGCATTATGCACCCATCTCCAGATAGTTAACTCTCTAATAACCTTTTGGAAGAAGGAGATCCAAAACCTTAAGATTGCATTTCTAGATGTTTTCCCTCAGTGAGTATATGTAGATAAAAAATTTTGATGCACCTTTGTCATTAATGTCAAAGGGGGAGTAGTGTATAGAATATGGAGTATAATATAGGGAGATATAAGATTATCTACAAAAAATGTATAGAAGACAACAAAAGGTTTTTTGTTAAGGGACAGTTAGCAACTTGGCCATATTCCTTTGTTGCCATCAATGAAAAAGGGGGAGATTGTTGGCAAGTTGTCTATACTAAATTATATGACTTGATATATTGTTTTCATTATGGAAACAAAGTCATATAGTAGTTTGGAGTCAGGGCACTTTGTGTAAAGATCATAATTTAGTTAAGTGTTGAAGACTGGACAGTGCACAGAGTTCCTGCAGCTCAGAGCATCAGTGCACATGTGTAAAAATGAATTATGGTATTTTCCCTAGAAGTTAATCTTGTTAGACTATACTTATGCTTATTTTATGAACACACAAGTAGATATGTAAAGATGTGAAAGTTACAATCAATTGAAGTTGCACAGCCAGTGTGTGCCAATAGAGAATAGAGCATGGAGCCGACAATTAGCATTTTGGTTTGTGATTATAATTTAATGTTCTAAAGGCCATACACCCATTGTATTTAGTTTTTTGACATGTTTATATGTATAATTGTAAACACACTTAAGCCAATTTATTTGGAAGCATTGTTTGTAATTAGTTATAGGGCCGACCTAATTGTTTTATGTGTATGAGCGTATAAATATAAGGTGCACCAATTGTATTTGTTATGGAAGTGGTAAGAGAGTTGTGATAAGTAAAGAAAAGGTATGAAAAGACAACATAGGATGTATTAGAGCTTTTCTAGAAGTCAAAGCATTAGCGCACCAAAGGAACTAATCTGACAAGCAGTGTCATAGTGACAGTTCACCTGCAGATATAGTGTGTATCTAAAATCAGAAGGTTGTAGCCTTCACCATTTGAGTAGTGAGCTCTAGTATACTGAGTCCACTCCCCTAACAAGGATCATTGTAAAAGACTCCTAACAAGGTCTGACCCTTAACAAGGTCTACTATACTTAAAGCATTGTAAAGCTACTCCTAACAGGGTAAAGGATCTTCTAACAAGGATCACAAAAGACTAGTGCAGAATATTAGTGGGTATCAAGTCCCACCAGGGTTTTTACCTATTTAGGTTTCCTCATAACCATATTGGTGTCATGTGTTGATTTCATGTCTCCTATTTATGTGAATGTTTATTTTAGTACTTAAGCATTTGAGTTTAGAATAAAGATTAAAGGGAAAAGTTAAAATACAGTGAACACTTATTCACCCCCCATCTCAGTATTCCCTTTCCTAACAATTATGCCCCCTAGACAAAGACAAAGACCAACTCCAAACCAAGGTAACAAGGACAAGGCATGATGGATAAAGGCTAAGTGTCGAGGATGCATGTTAAAAAACAAGGGTGCAAAGGCCTCAAGTAGCACCCATTTCTAGGTTTTCACCACTTGGATTTTATTGCAATTTTTATTTTATTTTCAGAACTTTTATAAAAAAAATTTGTATTTTTTCTACCAAGGTGCCTGTTTCTAGGTTTTCACCAAGATACTTTTCTAATTTTTTTGTGAGTTTTTGAATTTTTTGATTTTTTTGGTTTTTTTGGAATATATATTTTTTTTAGATACATCAAAGCACCTATTGCTAGGTTTTCACTAAGATGATAATTTTTTCAAGACATTTTCCATTTTTTAGAATTTTTGACAATATACCATTTTTTTGGATTTTTTAGGATCAATAAGTATGTACAAAGGATGTGCCCCCCCCCCAAAAAAATGGGCATCATAGATAGAATTTCTTTATGTGCAAGACATTGATAGGATCAGGGAGCTACTCTCCCTCTTCAATAGATAATAAATAAGCACATGTCTCAAAAGCTATTGTAATGATATAAGGTCCAAGCCAATTAGGTTCAAATTTTCCCTTTTGATCTTTATGCTATTGATTCTTAGTATTTTCACATAGGACAAGATCTCCTACTTGGAATTCTCTAGGGTGAACCTTTTTGTTGAAGGCTTTGGACATGAACCTTTGATAAACCCTCATATGGTCAAATGATGCTTGACATTTCTCATCTAGAAGTTCTAACTCTTGAAGTCTCATGGCCCAGTAGTCTTCATCTATAACTAGACCTTTGAGGGAAACTCTAAGTGAAGGAATCTCAACCTCTAAAGGTAACACTGCTTCAGCACCATATGTAAGGGAAAAAGGAGTAGCCCTAGTAGGAGTACAAATACTGGTTCAATAAGTCCACAAAGCTGGATTTATTTGTAAATGCCAATCTCTACCATTCTTATGAACTGTTCTGTAGAGGAATTTAAGAATGGTTTTGCTTGATGCATCTGCTTGACCATTTCCTTGCAAGAAGTAAATGGAGGACCAACATTGTTTAACCTTGAATTTCTTGCAGAGTTGTTTAAGGTCCTTATTTTTGAACTAACCTCCATTGTCAATGATAATCTCAAAAGGCACTCCATATCGACAAATGATATAGAGAGACTATCTTTCCCGAGGCAATATAAAGTGGGACAACTTCTACCCATTTAGTAAAGTAATCAGTAGTGGTGATAATAAAATTGTGTCCACCTGATGAGTTGGGATGAATCTGCCCAACAAGATCAAAGGCCCAACGTTGAAATGGCCAATGAGATATAAAAGGAATGAGCTCCAAGCATGGAGCATGTATCAGGTTACCATGTTTTAGTTAGAAATAGGGAATACTGAGAGGGGGGGGTGAATCAGTATTCTACAAACTTTATCTTTTGCCCAATTATGGATATAACAGATTATCTTTATACATGCATAACATAAGAAGCTAAACAACATGCATAACAATAAAGAGCTCATAACACATTATTTGTTCTCGAGGAAACCCTGGCCAAGGGAAAGGCCTGATGGGGATGGTACCCACAAAGATCCACTAATCAAAAGTATCTTGTTAAGGATGTTGACCCTATTAGGAGTCTATTACAAGCATATAGTGTATCAATCCTGATTAAGGGACTATAGGCCTTGTTAGAAGCCTCAACCCTATTAGGAGTTGGTAGTACAAAATGTGATTACCAGATGAGCCCACTGCCCAAAAAAGTAATGTAAAATATACACTGATTACAAAACTAGGTTAAGGTGCATAACCTTATACTACTTGCATCAATATCTCTTTGCTGCTCTTTCACTATCGCTATTACATATGCTTCATATATTTTGCATCATATCACTGCTTCATTACATTTCATTACTACTACATCTATCTTTACAATTACAATTACATTTATAAAAATAGCTTTATCCAAGATTTAACATCTAGGATGTTATCCCTTTATATTGTTAAGTCTTTATTTTGATAAACAAAATAATCCCTTAACTCTTTACTAGTTTTTTCTTCATATTCTGTCTTGTCAGCTTGACACTGTCTTCGGTAAAACTATCATAACTTCTTCCATACATGCCGTAATAACTTGTGCTCTGAGATGGGTGTTCAATAAACATCATAGAGTCTATTTTCAAGTGCACAAGCATTGAAATTACTCCAATCAATGTCACAAACAAAAAATGTGTCCAAGTTCACTAGTAAAAATACTATTTAACACTTAGACAAATTTGCAATGCGCTCTGTCATACTTGCTCTTTGACCTGTATGATCTTCATGTGGATCATATGTTTCCATAATGACAACATCTATGTAATAAACTCAGCCAAATTTCCAACAATCTCCCCCTTTGTCATTGGTGGCAACATATGAGAAAATTGGCTAAGTGTACAACTCAAAATCTCAAAATTGTTCAAAATTGTGGCCATAGTATAAAATATATACTATCCTTATAACTCAAAAAATTATTATCTCTAATATATTACTCCCCCTAAGAGTATCAATCCTTATCATATACTATCAATTTTCTTCTATATATCTCTCCCCCTTTGACAACAATGACAAAATAAAGGTAGGGAGGGTTACAAAATTGTATCACAAAAATATTATACCTCAGTTCAATTATTGCAAAGCCGGTAGGCTTGCAACACAATCTAAAAAATCTATCTTCATGGCTTCTATCTCCTTCTCCCATGATTTCTTAATGGAATTTTCCACATTAAGTAATGTGCTCAGTCCATAAGATGCTATTTCACATGCTTGGAGGTTTTCAAATTTAAACTTCTGAAAAGATGTCTTAGCTGAAAGACATTCTTCCAATTGCTCTTCAATAATGCTTAACTTCATAGAAGCATGCTCTCTCAAAAGAGTGAATCTTTTCAATTTTCTATCTCTCTCATCTTGCACAACTCTGATTTCATCATAAAGCTTCCGAACTTTCTTCTCAACATCACATACCTTCACATTGGGGCTAGACAGAAGGTTTGTTTCATTCAAAATTTCTGCTTCCTTCAACTTTATCTTCTTATCTTCTTCTGTTGTCAAGGTCTTTGATTTTGTACACTGTATGTACAAAGATTTACCTATTTCCAAATGCTTCCTCAAATCCTTGATACAAATATCAAGAGTGTTGATATCATTCTTGATATTCTTCCTAATGTTCAAAATCATTCTAGCCTCATAGGCTGCTTGTGCTTTCACTTTTGCAATATCAAACAAGTTTGTGAATTCATTGTCAAAAGTGCTCATTACCTTCTTTGATTTCTCCATAGGGTCTACTTCTACAATTTGTGTAGTTACAGTGCTTTGTAACTTCTTAGTTAGTTCCTTCAGACACCCTTCAAGACTCTTCACTTTCTTATTCTTGCTAATGATTTTATTCAAGGATGTGATCAATTCCAACTGATCATCATCATCTACTTCCTTTCCCAAATGCTCAATCATAGATCCAATTTGATTTTTCTTTCCAATCTCAGGAGTAAGACTGATATCTTCTTTGGTGGGAATGGGAACTTGTTCCTCTATTATTGGTGGTTCCACAACTATTGTCTCTATCATCTCTTCTTCTTTTGTAGCTTCCTGTTCTTCAAAGGCTGAATTGTCAACAATGTTCTCCAAATTCTTGAATACATTTTCATTAGTATCCAAGGTGATTTTTGTACCTTCTACATTCATTATTTCATCTTCAATATTAATGGTTGGAGGAGAGGGAATGTCCTCTTGTTCTTTCTCATCTTCTTTCTCTACTGCAACTGATGGTTCTCCAATATTTTTTGCCATAACCTTGACAATAGCTTACTCTATCTCAGAATTGATTTCTTCATACCTACCTCCCATAATCTAAATAGTTCTCCTTTTGGTTCTCAGATGGGTGCTTAAAGCTTTCATGATCTGATTGAAATGTGTTTCATCTCATATTTCACAAACCTTCCTCACAAGCTTTTCTCTGATAGCCATGTCCTCCTCTAATGCTCTCTTCTTCCTATTTACAAGTTTGTTATATAAATCATCAGGTATCTGTCCCTGAATTGTATCAAACTTCTTGTCAGCCAAAATCATATGCTTCACAACTACATTCTCTAGATTAAGTCTATCTGTATAATCATAAAGATCATAGTACTTGTTCATTCTTGTAAAGTCACCATTCTCAATGATCTTCTCATTAAGATTTTCAACTTTTGGTTTCCAAGCTTTCTTCTTAGTAGTGACATCATGTTTTATTTTTGCAATCTTTCTTGGAACTAGTTGCACTAAAGTTTTATGTTTGTTTCCTAGTCCAGTAGCACTTTCCTTTACTCTTTTGCTAGGTGTGGAGGAAGTGGATCTAGTAGACATCTTTGCTTCTATATCCTTCTCAGTTGCTTCCACTTTCACCTTCACTTGTGATTCTTCCTGTTGTACTGCAATTGATGATAAAGGAGGGATAGACAACTTCTTTTTGTCCACTCTCTCTAATTGCTACTACTATTTTCTTTTCTACCAAAAACTCACACTCTGTCATCCATGTATCTTTTAGGATTTTCTTTATAGTGCTCTCAACTCTCTTCTTAGACTGCTTCTCTTAAATTAAGATCTTTGTAAAGATGAAGTTCTCCTCAAAGGCTCCAAACTTGTTACACTGAGTGTCCAACTTACACTTAAGTAGCCTACTAACATACTATTCAGTCTCTACCTTAGATATCTCATAGCCAAGAGGGTCTATGAACTCTATTCTAGGTTCCAGTGCTTCAATATAGGTAAAGTCAGTATCCACCTTAAAACATATATCATCTTTATATTTTTCAACAAGAGACTTAAGGATCCTTGATCTGCTAGACACAATATTCTGAAATGTCTTAATAACTAGTACTGCACTCTCATTTACACTATCAAAAACATGTCTTCTTTACACTAGGTTAATCCTTTCCATTCATTCTAGTCATTTCCAATGGTGTAAGGAAATCTCCTCAAAATATGAAAAAACATATAAGTGATTAGGGATGAGAACCTAAACTATGTATACTTAGTTTTCTTAATCATCTCCAAGTTCTCAAACAATTGAATTCTTAAAATTTCACACATATCAACTTGTGCCCTATCAACACACATTAGATAGGCTGCATGAACCATTCTAGCTGCCATGTCATCCTCTCTTGAATTTGCACAAAACTTATTAGTTAGGATCTTGCATAAGTATCTCACATCATCTTGTTTGATCTTACTAATCATAATTCCTCTACCATTATAGGATGAGTTTGTGTTATCAATGACTATTTTCCTCATGTTTTTCTCATTTAAAGTAATAGCTCCAGTTTTAGATAATCCAATGACTTCATGAATCAAATCTACTGTAATATCTATCACTCTATCTTCTAGCCAAAACTTTCCATAATGAATTCTGCTCAAGATAATCTTAGTGCATTATTCATTATCAAATTCATACTGTAATCCATACTTAACAATTTCATTATGTTCCAAATATTCAAAACCTTGTTGCAATGTCATAACCTGATTGTAAATCTTCTGATATTCATTTGTGAAATCACTATCACTCACTGTCTCTAGTTTGCATCCAAGATAACTTATGACATTTTCTAAGTGTAAAACTCCATTTGGTACGGATGATAATGCAAACCTAGGGTCATCTTCCAAGGGTTCTACTGGTTCCCTTTTCAATTTAGGTCTATTCTTATCTTTGACATTGTGTACTAAAGAAACATCCATGATTTCTTCAAATTCCTTTACTAATTTAGAGATTTGTCAAGTAAAATACCTTAATTTCATGATTTTAGGGCTTGCATAGATTCGGCACAAAATTCTTTTCCAAATCCTTGCAAAATGCTTTCAATCACTGCTCTTTGATCTCCTTGACACTTGAATTCACTTTGATGATCAAATAATACCGATCATAACCTTTTATTAATTCAATCTACCCTGGCCAAGGGAAAAGCCCACTACCCAAACAAGTAATGTAAAATATACACTGATTAAAAAAATAGGTTAAGGTACATAACCTTATACTGCTTGCATCAATATTTCTTCATTGCTCTTTCACTATCACTATTACATATGCTTCATATATTTCACATCATATCACTACTTCATTACATTTCATTACTACTACATCTATCTTTACAATTACAATTACATTTATACCAATAGCTTTATCCAAGATTTAACATCTAGGATGTCATCCCTTTATATTGTTAAGTCATTATTTTGATAAACAAAATAATTTCTTAACTCTTTACTAGTTCTGTCTTCATATTCTATCCTGTCAGCTTGACACTGTCTTTGGTAAAACTATCCTAACTTCTTTCGTACATGTCGTACTAACTTGCACTCTAAGATGGGTGTTAAATAGACATCATAGAGTCTATGTTCAAGTGTGAAAGTTCTAAACTTACTCCAATCAACATCACAAACAAAAACTATGTCTAGGTTCACTGGTAAAAATATCGTCTCACACTTAGACAAATTTGCAATGCGCTGTCATACTTTCTCTCTGACATGTGCGATCTTCATGTGGATCATATGTTGCCATAATGAAAACATCTATGTAATCAACTCAGCCAAATTGCCAATAGTTTTTGACACTTTTCACATGACTTTGCAAAATATACTGCATCAATCTACATCGTAGGCCAATAGTACCCCACCCTAAGCAACCTTTGGGCCATGGAAAGACCATTGGAATGTCCCCCATAGATGCCCTCGTGAATGTCAACTAACGCTTGATTGGATTCTTCCTTTTCTAAGCATCTAAGAAGTGTTCCATCTAGACCCCTCCTATATAAATCACCAGAGATAAGGGTATGATGAGAGGCATTTCAGGTAAGGTTTATGTGTTCAGATCAGTTAAAGGTTTCAGTAATAATGACATCACAAAGGTATGAATAAATGGCACCATAACAGGATGACTCATGACCAACAAGGGTACAAAAAACATGGCTTTCTTGGGATTCATAGATAGGGTGATGTAGCTCTTCCACCAGGAATTCAAATCTTGATTCATGTTGCTCTAACTGAAGGAGTGAAGCAAGTGTAGCCATAGCATCAGCTGCTTTGATTTCTACTCTAGGAATTTGTTGAAATGTGACAAATGTGAAGTATTGTTTCAAGGAATCAACCATTTTCTCATCTTTTGTTTGATATTCTTCATTGAATTGGTTGATTATTAGCTGTGAATCCCCATAGATTTGTAACTCTGTGATTCTCCATTCTATGGCCATCTTAAGTCCATTTGTTAAAGCTTCATACTCAGCAATGTTGTTTGTACATGGGAACAATAACTTGTAAGACCTAGGAATCATGTACCCATGAGGAGAAACAAATAACACACTAGCTCCTGAACCATTTTACATAAAAGATCCATCAAAGAACATCTTCAATTTTCTTTCAGTCATATACATTAGGTGTTCATCTGGGAAGTCAACTTGAATAGGTGCACTATCTTGAATTGGGAAATCAGCCAATTGATCTAATATTGTTTGTCCTTTTATTTCTTTACATTCAATGTAATCTATGTCAAACTCAGAAAGAATCATCATCCATTTAGCAAGTCTACCTATGAGGGTAGCTTTACCCAGTAAATACTTGAGTGGATCAATTTTTTCTATGAGGTGTATTGTGTGCACAAGCATGTAGTGTCACAACTTTTGGGAAGCAAACACAACTGTAAAACAAGCTTTCTCAATGTTGGTATAGTTAACCTCATATGAAACAAGAGTATGGATAATGTAGTATATTTCTCTTTCTTTCCCATGTTCATCAAGTTGAGCTAGTAATGCCCCCAAGGAAGATTTTGTCTCTGAAATGTATAGAATAAGTGGTTTCCCTAGGATAGGAGGCATTAAAATGGGAGGATTTGCAAAGTATTTCTTGATTTGATCTATGCTCTTTTGACAATTCTCATTCCAAACACATTTGACTCCTTTGTGTAAGATCTTGTTAAAAGGTTGAGCTCTATCTACCAACAGTGAAATGAACCTCCTTATGGATTGAAGGCACCCCTGAAGACTCCTCATTTGACTAATGTTTTTAGAAGGTGGCATATCTATGATTTCTTGGACTTTTTCAGGGTCTACCTCTATTCCTTTTTCTGAAATGATGAATCCTAGTAGTTTTCTAGAGGTGACACCAAATGCACACTTTTTAGGATTTAACCTTAGTTGAAATTGTTCCATGCAATCTAGAATGACTTCTAAATCATCTAAGTGTGTGTCTCTTTTCTTAGACTTGGCCAAGGTGTCATCCACATAATCTTTCATGTTTTTATGCATCATTTAATGAAAAATGGTTGGCATAGCTTGTTGATAGGTGGCTCCTACATTTTTTAATCCAAAAGGCATAACGTTCCAGCAATAGGTACCCCACGCACAAGTGAATGTAGTATTTTCTTGATCTTAAGGAGCTACCTTAATCTAATTGTATCTAGAAAAACTATCCATCAAGGAATAAATCTCATAACCCATAATCATTTCCACTATAATATCTATATTGGGGAGTGGAAAATCATCCTTTGGGCATGGTCTATTGACATCTCTAAAATCTATGCAAATTCAAATGGATTTGTCATGTTTGGAAACTGGTATAGTGTTTGATATCCATTCAGCATAGTCAATAGCTCTTATGAATCCTACACCAAGGAGTTTCTCTAATTCTGCTTTGACTAGAAGAGCTATGTGAGGATGTATCTTTCTCAATTTTTATTTGACTAGTTTTACACCCAGAGCTCTGGACAAGTGATGCATGATAAGATTAGTGTCCAACCCTAGCATATCTGAATAAGTCCAAGAAAAATTGATCTTCTTTTTCTGTAAGAATTTAGTGTAAGCTTAGTTTTCTTGTGTTGATAAGGACTGAGCCAAATGTAATATTTGTGGAGCCTCATATGTACCCAAATTGACTACTTGTGTTGGCTCAACAAGAACTGAAGATCTATCTTGAAAGTAGCTAGGGAGATGATCAAGTACCTCATCCTTAGGCACCTTAGAGAGGTTTTCACCCTTGGATACGTCATTTATTTGTACTCTTTTTTTTTTGACACCGCCACATAGTGGTTTTCACCATCAAAACTCTTTTTTTTTTTTTCTTTTTTTTTTGTGACTAAGGTACTTGATGTATGGCTCTGCCATGCTGGTACCCAGTTCAATAGTGGAAGAGACTACGGGTTCAATGGTATCCAAGTAACAAGTTATCTCATAGTCATTTTGGAGAGTTAAGAGCTGAAGTTATTGATAGCGTTGGGACCAATCAATGAGGTTAGGATAAGAAAGAAGTAAGTCAATGACTGGTTCAAGGTTATGAATGTGAATGATATCATCTCTAGTGACCAAAGAGTTGGAATCTGTCAAGTATCCTTCTAAGCTATCAAAATCAGGATTCATCCTAACAAGTGAAGAATCATCCACTAAGGCAACATGTGGACTCAAATCTTCTAATCTTACACGTGACTCGTTAGCTACCTTGGGTTGAGAACTATAAGTGTGGATGACATCAACATTCATGTCAACTATAGAAGGCTCTGAGAGAGAGTCCCATTCATACTCATGTGAATCTATTTCTAAATCCAACTAGGATGTTTACACCATGAAGGTTTGGGACATCTTGATGTGGAAGCTCTAATGTCATCAAGGGTAAAATATCTCTCCATCAAATGAATAATATTCTGACGTTGACGTTCTTTGATGGGATCTTCTACATCTGATTCATCTTGTTCTAATGTTGCAACTATCACATGAGTAACTGGATTATCTGAATCTCCCCAAAGGAGATTGGTGGAAGGGACCCAATCTTCACACATATCCTACTTATTTTTCAAATTGGGCATCTATTTCAGCTCATCTTCACTATCCAACTTATCAAGGGTAGGAGCAGTATTCTTGTTATTATTCACAAATCCTAGGCCAACCTTCTTTTTAGACCTATGTCCAAAAAGAGCATGATTAAGAGGTTCAACTCTAGCATCCAATCTGTGACTATGAGGGCCATGTTCAAGATAACCCATCTGCTTGACAA
Source organism: Chamaecyparis obtusa (assembly GCA_027943335.1). Taxonomy (NCBI): domain Eukaryota; kingdom Viridiplantae; phylum Streptophyta; class Pinopsida; order Cupressales; family Cupressaceae; genus Chamaecyparis; species Chamaecyparis obtusa. Next base: position 43,897 of record BSBK01005368.1, on the reverse strand, counting down.
AAGTATACCCTCTTCTATAAGCCTTAGGAGAGGGAGAGAAGTTCACATTATGCATGTATTTCTCTTCTCTGTAAATGTGGTCTTTAACGGCACCTCTTCTTTCTCATCTTGAATAGGTACTGAGGACTCTACAAATGTGCTAAATAAAGTCATAGCTGAAGAGGAAGGTCTCACTTCTTGTGAAGGCTTTCCATAAGACCTAGGTGAAATGGGAAGCTTTGTAAAAGAGTGAAGTTGATACCCCCCTATACCAAGGTATACTGACTTGAACTTGTCTTTACATTCTGTTAAGACCACATTGAAATCTTCTGCTTCTCTATTGAGGGGAACATGAGTACTTCTCAAAATTGAGTTAATAGATAATGTGCTATCCCTAGGTATACAGATTTCTACTCCATTGTATGGGAACTTAACACACTGATGGTAGGTAGATGGCACCGCTTGCATATCATGAATCCATGGTCTACCAAGTAAGCTATTGTATGCCAGAGGACTAGCATCAACAATTTGAAACAAAATATCCTTCTCAACAGGGCCAATCCTAATAGTAAGGAGAGCCAACCCTTTGGAACTTCTTTCTACCTCATCATAGGCTTTGATAGTGATCTTCTTTTTGGTATCTATGACTTGTTCAGAATAACCCAATGTCTTCAAAAGACTCAAGGAACAAATATTAAGCCCAACACCCCCATCTATCAACACATGCCTAACATGAGTCTTATGGATCATGACTTCAACATGAAGGGTGAGATTATGTGGGTGGCTCAAAGATTTATCATCATCATCTGAGAAGGTAGGGTAATAAGGGCTAGCAATATGGTTAACCATGTTCTGGAACTGATCAACATCTAAATTGTTAGGAACATTCTCTATGCACAAGGCATCCTCAAGGACTTTCTTGTGCCTCAGAGACAACTCTAAGAGCTCAAAAATTGAAATCTGAGCTAGGGTTCTCTACAATTGGTCTACAAGATTATAGTTCAACTTAGGATTCACAACTAGTTTTGTGGTGACATTCTTGGATGCCACTTTCTTTGGTTTACTTGGTTGACTTGAACTAGGTCCTCTAATGACAATGAAACTTTGACTTTGTGTGACAACATTGAGAGTTTGGGATGACATCCTAGAGTTAGGACCCCTTAGCACCACAACAGGTTCTTCATCAAAGATAGGAAGAGATTCCATGTCTAGATCATAACCATAGGGATCTTTATTTCTCATCATGTTGACATTTTCTTCTACAACTTCAAGCATGTTGACAACATTCCCCACAGCTGTGTAAGTGTAATTTATCTCAGCCTTGCCATTGTTAGGTTTACAGGTTTCCCCCTTCTCATACTTGGGCAAAGGTTCTTTCAAAGCCTTATGATCAACATTGGTGTTCAATCCATCTATCTAATTTTTCCATTCTCAATGAGATCTTGGATGATATGCTTAAGTTCCAATAGTTCTCAATATTATGTCCAATGCCATTATGAAATTTGCAGAAGGTTTTCTCATCCCACAAGTGTGGCTTAACATCAGGTATATAATGCTTTACGAGATCAAGAGGATGCACAAGGTTGTTGGTGATGAGTGTTTTCAAGACATCCTCATATGAATCACCAAGTTTTAAAAATTTTCACCTCTCTTTCTTGGGCTTATCTTGATATCTTGGCTTGTACTCTTGTTGGTTAGATGAGTTGAGCTTCATAGCTTGAACAACACTAGACAAGTGAAGAAAAAATTGATCTTTGGGTTGAGAAGAGTCCACAACTCCATCATTAACCACCTATTTTTTCCTATTCCAATGTGAGTTCTTTCCTTTATCCTTATTAGAGTTGTTATTTTGACCATTGTTGTTTTTGTTGTTGGCCAAAATTCCTTATTCTTTCAAAACATCCTCAATTTTACATGTGGTTTCAACCATGGTGTCGAAGGAATCAAAGACCATTTTCCTAAATTCATACTGCATCTCAGGAACTAAGCTACTAATAAGGATGTCAATCTTCTCATCTTTAGGAATGGTCCTAGAGTAGCGAGAGCGTTGTCATCTCCACCTTTGCAAGAAAGTGACAAAGGATTCCCCTTGATGTTTCTTTAAGTTGCACAAGTCCAACATGGTGATAGATCTTGATAGGTTGTAAGAAAAATGTTGGACAAATCTATGGACTAACTCTTTGAAAGTCTTGATGGGGGGAGTTATGTTGGTGAACCATTCCATTGCTTGACCCTTAAGACTCCTTGGGAATAATCTCATGAGGTATGAGTCATCTTGATGGAACTCAAAACTCATAATATAAAACTGACACACATGATCATGTGGATCTCCATTCCCATCATACTTGTCATATGGAGGTATCTCAACCTTTCTAGGAAAGTCTTTTATGCTCACACTCTTATCAAAAGGATTAGGACAAATTGAATGAAGTGAGAATGCACTCTTGGGTGCCAACACCTTTTCCATCAGACACTGAAGTTTCTTGATCTCTACTTCTTGGGATGGACCTTGTTTCTTGATCTTCTTGTCCACATCAAAATTATAGGGGACCCTAGCACCTTTTTTGATCAAACTCTCTAGGAACTTATCTTTTTTTTGCTCCAAGTATCTCTCTACATACTATTGGAAGACTAGTTCTTGTTGTATCTTCATGAAATCTTGAGAGTTCAGGTCAAGACTTGAGCTACTACCCCCATATTGTGAACCATGTTGAGCATGTTGAGAAGGTTTTTTTAAGTTCCTAGGAGGTTTTTGTCTCCTATAATGTTCTTGTTGTGAAGCCCTTCTTCCTCTAGGGCTAGGAGATTGTGAAGGTGATCTTGAATACCTTCTACTTTGTGGAGTCTTAGGAGGAGTGGATGGAGGAGAGTTGTTTCCATAACCAATACACATGTTTTTGTATTGATCATTGAGTTTTTGAGCCAAGATTCTATCTTTCTCTTCTTGTGTGGCTCTCATTTCTATTTCCAATAAGGCTTGTCTTATTGACTCTAGGATTCTAAACTTCTCTTCCTTTGCAGCTTGTTCATCTAGGAAGGCTTTATTTTCATACTCAATCCTCTTGAGTCTTTCATTTGTGTATCTTGAAGTTGTTTGGAGTGGTGAACTTGGTCTTGAATGCTTAAAAAAGTCATTGGTATATGCAAAATTCACATGAGCATCATAAGGTTCATCATCTTGACTGTCATGTTGTGATTGCTCTTCTTGATAGGAATTCTTCATTTCCCTTTCAGCCCTTTGGTTTGCATCCAAATATTTGGTTGAGATAAGGGATGAAACTAGTTGATTTTCATGAGAGGAACTACCAAATAGAATGGTGTCCCTATGCCTTTCAAATAAGTTGTCAAGAATTTTATCCCTTTCTTCCCTCTCTCTTCAATTCATTGTGTAACTCATATCCATATCTGAATGAGAAGGTGCTAAGGGTGTGCTCAACTCACTAAGATTACTCTTGGGATCAAACCAAACTTTTGAGGTATTCCTAGGGGATTGATCAAAGATGGGATCTTTTCCCTTATGTTTTTTGTGAATTTGAACTAAGGGTAATTGGTCAAAGACTACTTGACGTCATTTTCCTTGATTTACTTGATATCTTTTTGTAACCAACATGAAAGAAAAGATCCTAGGTGGTAAGATGACCCTAAGAAATTTTGATACCAAACTAGGATAGTGAAAGCATTCAATTGTCCAAAAGAGTTGCAAGAGGTATAAACCAACACTGCCATAGAGGTGCCCAATGAATGGATAAGTATCCTAACACATATGGATCAGGAGAATGATTTACCCAAGTTATATTTGATTGAATTTGAAATTGGATGGAATTGAATTGGACAAGAGATTACTAAAACTCTCCAAGAGTGTTATCAAAGAATCTAAAGATTTACTTTCTCAACAAGGACAATTTCTAACTAACCCTGTAACACCCCATACTACTAACCGAATAAAAATAAACAACCACAGGAGAACCAATAAAATAAACTTGAACAACACAACAACAAAAATTTTATAAACAAGGTACAACATAGAACTGAATTACAAATCAACTGACATAATCAGTTATTTAAATATCCAAGGTAATCAATTACATGAGATTATATCATTATACTCAACATTTAATACAAACATACTAAAAGTTCCAGAATACATCTAATTGATCCTAGATATCCTAAGCACTATTCTAATAACCAGTAACCAGGTAATAATCTATTTTCCATAAATCTTTACAGTAGTCAACCATTCCCCCAAAAACATAGTTTTCCTCATCTAGAATCCTGAAAACACCAAAATATAAAACAACCACAACAAATAGGGCTTAGTCAAATAGTCTAAGATAATGGAATACCTCCAAAGCATCTGCATCATACAGGTTAAAACCTTAACAAAATAATCTGAACCATGCATATAAAAATAGACATATTTCATCATTACAAGAAACATTTCATTTCTAATCAACAGAAATAAACTCACAAAGAAAATGACAAGGTGATGATCCACTAGCTTTGGGTATCTACATAAGAATCAATGATCAGTAACCAATAGGAAACTCAAAGAATTCATTATGCCAGACTTATTCTTTCCAAGCAATAAGGTAAAACCATTCCCTTACTTCACCAACATGTGCAAGTAATCAGGGCAACATATTTTATCTTTTTAAATGAAACCCATAGCCCATGAATTATTAAATTATCACTTAGTAATTAACTGACAGATATTCTTTCACCTTCAGGCTCTAGACAAAAGTCAGCTTCCCATACTAAGGATCACACTTGCATTATCTTAAAACACTTCATACTACCAAAATAGCTAACCATAGTAAAAATCTGAATAACCAATTCAACTAATAATGTATACTTAACAACTGAATCCATAATACTAAAACAACCATTTAAAATTTCCACATACATCGATGAAACCACTTTCCAAAAACAGCCATAGCAAGCATCTTCTTTTCATCACTCAAAGAATAACTTAAGCAAAATTTCCAATGCTATTCCTAGAAACTTAAACAATATTAATATCCAAGTCCTAATATCTAATTGCAATTTTAATAAAAGAAAAATGGAAACATCTGATTCTATTGCCAATAATAACACCTAAGATTCAATTCCATTATTCTGTCACATTCCAACTAACAGAGTTATTGTGAATCCATAGAAAGTTAACAATCAACTTTAATACGAAAGAATAATGCAGAATTACATATTAACTACATCATTACCGCCCATATAAAAATACACTTGATCAATTTTGTTATCTCTATTACCAAGTCACTTGTGTACATACTTGTAGGCGTAAACACATATATGTACATATGTATATACACTCACGATACATGTATATACATATATACATATACATTCCTACAAATATATATATATATATATATATATATATATATATATATATATATATATATATATATATATATATATATATATATATATGTATATATATAGATGTATGTATGCACATTCTTATAGACTCACACACATATATATACATATGTATATACACTCACGGTACATGTATATACATATATACATATACATTCCTATAAGTGTATATATATATATATATATATATATATATATATATATATATTTATGTACCCTTGTATTAAAACAAAGTACAGAGCACTACATCAAAGTTGTAAAACAATCAGAAAACATGAAATCATATATTCCAATCTAAATATAAATTATCAATTACTGATACAACTCCAAAAATTCCACAGACATCAAATATACTGCAACAGTAGTGATCAAATAGCCTTCAAACCAAATCATAACTAAATCTATGAAAGAGTAATGTGACAATAGAGATTTCCATAATAAACCCCACATCAACCGAGAATACCATAGCACCAAGAAACAAAACCATGTTCTTTTCCCTGCTACAGCATGATCATCCAAAATAACTTGATTCCTAATAGAATTTACCAATAGACCCAGCAATCCTCCTTAACAAAAGCTACAGTAATAGTAACCGAAACTTAATTACCTCCATCTAGAACATAGAACTGAGAACATTAATATCAACCACTTACACCAGAGACTGATACATATATCATATGATGACCATACTCTACAAAACCTTGTGGTAACCAAATCTCCATCTCTCAAGCCCAATACTACAAGCTACTAGACAGAGAGATGCATTCTATAGAATCTCTAACCATGACTTATCAAAGCTTCCCTATACCAATGCTCGACAAGACAAGAAATACAACATTCCAACAGTGGCATCACAATGAACATTAACTGTGCTTACTAAACATAATAAACTTCCAACTAAATAATATGAAACCGGCTACAGAATACAAATTCACTTAATGTTCCAACATTACCAAGAAAACTTCTCACTAAGGTAACACACCCATAATAACCTAGGAACCAAAAAACCTGAGAACTATACCAAAAAGAGAATGCAATAAAACCAGGAAACTCAAAACCCAAATACCTAGCGACAAGACCAATATCGATACCAGAACAACTAATCCCAATCACAAAACAACATTCCCAAAGCTCGGTAAACAAAACTGGTAGTAGAGAGATGACAACTTCACAGTCTTCACTCTCCATTGCTACTTCCTTACACAAACCATTGTCATTCCCACTACTAAGATCATGACAACTGACATGAACCAGAGAAACACACAAAACCAGCTCAACCTTAGGAAACCTTACGCTACCATACTCCTATAAAATAGTATCACCATTTCGACAAACTCAAAAAACCATATTCTAAACAACTGAACCAAAAACATACACCGAAATACCAATTTATCACATAGTGAACTTTACACTGCAATGTGCAAAACCACACACATATTGAAAGACATTTCTATAGTACACAATAACATTTTAATCACATTGCATAATCAGAATATATAACCATTTAAATGAATTTTATAACTAGATTCATAAAGATAGCAAGAGTAGAGTTAGAGAATGCCCCTACCTTTATAAGAGAGTGGGGGTGTTCTAAACTAGAAGTTGAAGCCAAAGACCTCGCTCCCAATAGCTGAGCTACACCAAAACCAACTCCTTGCTCAGAAAAGCTAAACCCACCGAAAAAGACCAAGAACCAAGCAATGAAATTGAGCACCCCATGATAGAGCTCGTTTCATAAGCACCAAAACTGAATGGTGTTTCCAAAAGATAGCTCGAAAACCAGAAATAGAACCATGAAATGAAAAATGGAGAATCCCCATTAATAATGCACAAGTATACAACTATATTCATCTCCAAACTAAACAAATTGACTCCATTTCCACAACCTTTCCAGGCATCAAACCCACTACCTCAACAGAGAAAAAAAACCTTGCCAAAGCAAATGACTGCCAGCGAAGTGAAGTCATTGAATTCCCATAAACATGTCGTAGCTGCATTAAAGCCCAAACTAATCTTTCACTGCCACCTTTACTTAACACAGCAACAGCTATTACTGTAGTACTCATACTTACCGAGAACTCCCACTTACCCATGCTCGAAGTAATTCACATGTGAAAATAACAACCAATTCCCACTAACATTCGAACATAGGAAAAACAAATAACTTGGCACAGTGAACATATTATAACATAGCCATATTAATCCAAGTTCATGACACCAAAGGGAGTACCTCAAAGTCATAACCAATGTTAAACAATTCACTAATCTAAACTTGCTAACCATAAAACAAAGAAAGTTAGGATATTATTAATCCCTCTTCCAATTTAACACATATCTTCCCACTAGCTCATTCTAACATAATAGACTTATTAATATCCATTTAAATTTCAATTTTCACTAAATAAATGCTAACATAATAAAATCATTTATACACTAGCATTAAACATAAAATTAACCATATTTTCCTTCACAATAACAGACCAATATAACATCGAAATCCTCATAAATGAAAACTTAATTGCAGTATAAGAATTCCTCATCCTTATTCCAAGTAACACAAATTTCCAAGTACCAAACTCAACAGAGAAATGGATAATTCAGAAAAGACAGTGTCTGCAGATATTAAATTAAATCCAATGTCATAGTCTAACCAAAATTAACAATTTATAGCCAACTAAATATCCCTAATCTGTCTGAGATATAAATCGAAGTTAGAACAAAGTTATAATCTACTTCTAACCAAAAGAGTCTGAACATATCAAATCTGAACCAAGACATAAATCCATCCTAGTAGTACTAAATAAAGATGCAAAATAAAAGAAAACCAAGCCAAAAGCAAATAGGGGCATGACACCCTCCCCCACCAACCTAGGCTTACTCCTGGAAGCCTGTAAACAAGTGAAGATGTGCTGCTTTCATTACTGTTGCATCTTCCCATGTAACAGATGTATCATCACTGAGATCCCATAACACTTTTACCTGCTCTACCTTGTGACCTCTAAGGTTTAGTTCTCTTTGCTAGATAATCTGCACTGGTTCCAGCATCAATTGACCATCTACCACCTGTAAATCATTCCAATTTAGAACGTGAGCAATGTCAGGAATATACTTCCTCAATACAGATAAATGGAATACATCATGGATTCGTGAAAGACTGGGAGGCAAAGCAAGTCTGTAAGCAACTGGACCGACATGCTCCAAGATCTCAAATGGTCCCACAAACTGTGGAGAGAGTTTAGATCCCTTACCATACCTAATAGGACTCTTTCAAGGCCTAACTCGAAGAAATACCTTGTCTCCAACCTCAAACTGACGCTCAATCCTATGTTGATCAACATACTTTTTCTTCTTGTCCTATGCTGTAGAAAGATGCTCTCTAACACATTTTACCTATTGCTCCAAGTCTTGAAGCATCTCAGGACCTAGAATAATTCTATCCTCAAGATTATCCCAGCTCAAGGGTGTTCTACATGGTCTCCCATACAGAGCCTGAAAAGGAGCCATACCAATAGAGCTATGATAACCATTGTTGTATGCAAACTCAACAAGGTGAAGATACTCCTCCCACTTACTCTGTCTATCCATAACATACATCCTAAGCATGTCTTCTAATATCTGATTGACATGCTCAGTCTGTTCGTCAGTCTCGGGATGATATGCTAAACTGAAATTCAGCTAAGTACCCAATTCTCTCTGCATAAATCTCCAAAGTGAAGATGTAAAAATTGAATCTCTATCAGATATGATCTTCTTAGGAATTCCATGTAACCGAACAACTTGCTCCATGTATATCTGTGCTATATATGCAGCATTGTAAGAAGATCTTAATGGAATGAAATGAGCAACTTTGGTTAACCGATCAACTACAACCATAATTGCATCATGATGCCTGGCTGAAAGTGGTAACCCCACTATGAAGTCAATGGATATAGTATCCCATTTCCACTCTGGTACATTGTGAGATTGCAACAAACCTGCTAGATGTTGATGCTCCACCTTCACTCTCTGACATTCCAAACACCTAGCCACAAAGTCTGCAATATCCCTCTTCATACCTGGCCAGTAATGGTATTGTCTGAGATCGGCATGCATCTTCTTCACACCAGGATGCGCTAAATAAGGTGCCTTATGTGCTTCAATCATAACCAAATCCTGAAGATCCCCATTCTCTGGCACATAAACACTACCTCAGTACCTCATGAGTCCATCCATGCTAATAGAGTAGCCCTCAAAGTGACCCTCTAATAGACTGCCACTGTCAATCACTGCTTTGACATCTAAGAACCAAGGATCCAAAGACAAGTTCTGAAGTATTCTATCCTTAAGATCCACTGTGAGGGTTAAAGAAGAAAGTTCATGACATCTTCTACTAAGTGCATCATCCCTACACGTACTTCACTTCAAAGTCATATTCACATAGAAACTCCATCCATCTGCACTGATGAGCATTAAGATTGGGTTGTGTGAATAAATACTGAAGACTTCTATGATCTGTATGCAACTCAAAATGTTGACCCAATAAAAAATGTCTCCATTTGGTCAATGCATGCATTACAGCTACAAGCTCCAAATCATGCGTAGGATAGTTGACTTCATGATCCTTTAATTTCCTGGATTCGTAAGCAATGACTCTACCATCCTGCATCAACACTGCTCCTATTCCATCTAATGAAGCATCTGTACAAAAAACAAATGTCTTAGATGGATCAGGTACTGCTAACACTAGAGCACTACTTAAGCATTCCTTGAGATGCTAAAATGCTGCTTCACATTCCTCTGTCCAAATGAATTGCTTTCCCTTTCTCTGAAGTGATGTGATGGGATGAGCTATTTGAGAGAAATTAGATACAAATCTTCTATAGTAGCTCGCTAATCCCATGAAGCTTCACACTTTTGAGACATTGGTAGGCACTGGCCACTCAACAATTGCCCTAATCTTGGCCGGATCCATAGCTATACCCTCTCCTATGATAATATGACCAAGATAGCTAATGTCAGTTTTGAAAAACTCACACTTCTTGAGATTGGCAAAAAGCTGGTTCCTACGAAGACATCCAAAAACTAGTCTCAAATGCTGCTCATGCTCTTCAAAAGAATCTGAATACACAAGGATGTCATCTAGAAATACCATGACAAACTTGTCAAGGAAAGCCCTAAATACACCATGCATTAGGCTCATGAAAACTGATGGTGCATTTTTTAGTCCAAAAGGTACTACTGTGAATTCATAATGCCCGTATCTGGTATGAAAAGCTATCTTGTAGATATCAGCTTCTTGAATCCTTAGTTGATGGTATCCAAATTTGAGATCAATTTTGGAAAACACATTAGCACCCTTCACTTGATCAAACAAGTCATCAATGCGAGGCAAAGGATATCTATTTCTGATGGTCACTTTATTTAGTTGCCTGAAGTCTATGCATAGCCTTAGAGAACCATCCTTCTTTTTGACAAAGATGACAGGTGCTCCCCAAGGTGAGACACTAGGTCTTATGAGCCCTTTTTCAAGCAATTCCTCAAGTTGAACCTTCAGTTCCACTAACTCTTGAGTGGTCATACGGTAAGGAGTCTTAGAAATAGGCTCAGTACCAGGAAAAAGATCAATCCTAAAATCAATTTCTCTTTTAGGAGGGATTCCCAGAATCTCAGTAACAAAGATATCTGAAAACTCCAAAACTAGATGATCCAAGTTGGTACTAGAAGAAATGAGTTCACCAAAATCATTGATAGAAACAACAAACAGTTTGCATCCCATGTGCAAGCACTTCTTGAGTTGTTTGGTAGAAATGGTCCTAATTGAAATAGGTCTCTTAATACCTAAAATGTATTTGGCTGTTCCAAAATCATCAATACATCTGATGAACTTTTCTCTGCAATCCATGACAGCTGAATGCTGGTCCAGCCAATCGATTCCAAGAATAACATCATACCAACCCAAAGGAATAACTCTAAGGCTAACTTAAGTAGTAAAAGCCTTAAGTTGAATCTTACAATCTACAACCACTAACCCTATTTCTACCTTAGATCCTAATGCCAACTCAACTTGCCATGCCCACTCAACTTTATTCATAGGAATTCCACATTGTTTAACCAAATTTGAAGAAACAAATGAGTCGGTGGCCCCGGAATCGAACAAAATGGAAATTTTCTTACCTTGGCAATTACCTTTTGTTTCAATTACGGTATTCTGATGATCAGCCTACCTTTGATCTATGGTAGCAAAAATATAGGGGTTCCTTCTAGAATCACCTATAGTGGCCTCAGAACCTGCTACCCTAGATCTACCTTGGTTGTTGCCACGAAGGGGAAAATTCCACTGAAAATGACCCAACTACCCACAGTGGTAACATTCCACTCCTCTCTTGATACTCTTTTGCTGCACTGAATTTGCTGGAGGAGATACATTGCTTTGCTGTCCACTTTGTGAAGACAAAAACTATTTGGGCTGCTCAGGTACTTTGAAACTCTTGTTGGACTTAGAGAACTTTCCAAACTTCCTTTTCATGAACTTGCCACTAGAACCACCTGAACCTGCCCTTGAATTGCCTTGAGAAAACCTCTGGATCTTGCTACTATTCTGAACAAGAGGATTTTCTACACTCTTGCTCACACCTCCACTGAAACCTGACTTCATCTTAGTCAATTTGGCTTGCTTAGAGGCTTCTTGAATAGTTTTAGGCTTGAAAGTACACACTTCTTCTCCAATTTTGGGATTTAATCCCCTAATAAAATGCTCTACTAATGGATTTTCATGTTCTGCCCAATCGGAGTACTTCTTCAACTCAAAGAATCTCCTCTCATACATATCCACTGTAGCATTACCCTAAGAGATATTGAAAAATTCCTCAGATCTGGCCTGCTGCCAGTATTCTGACATGAACCTCCCATGAAACCTTTCAACGAACAATTCCCAAGTGACTTGAGAAATGTTAACTCCAAGATGCTCAAGTTCCATGTTCCACCATATGGAAGCAAAGGATTTGAGCTACATAACAGTCTAGTGAACTCTAACATTACTCTAATAATCATGGAGGATAAAACATATTTTGATGTTTAGCAGCCATGCTTCAGCAGCAATACCTTGCTTGGTTCCATAGAAGATAGGTCCTTTGAACTTAGAAAGGTCCTTCAACTGAGCCCTTGCAATAGGATTCTCAGTAACAGCTGGGTTTGCATTAGGAACTTGAACCACATTAGCATTTGCATTCACTCCCCCACCGGTAACATTGTTCCTAGCTTCAATATCATCAAGTCTATCAAGTATCCATTGGAGAACTTTAGCCTGAGGTTCTCTCTGATCACCTTGATCAGCTCCAAACCCACCTTGGTGATCTTGCCCTCTACCCTAGCCACATCCTAGATGTCTGCCCCTACCTCTGCCAACTCCAGCATCAACTGGATCACTGTGCCCATGGGCACCTCTTGTGACAGGAGGTATGCTCAAGACCTTAAATAATAAAAGAGAAGGAAAATCATTAACGGAAGCAAAGAGATATAAACCCTTTTCTAAACCCTGAGCCCCTAGTGTTCAAACCTAGGCTCTAATACCAATGTAACACCCCATACTACTAATCGAATAAAAATAAACAACCACAGGAGAACCAATAAAATAAACCTAAACAACACAACAAATTTTTTTTTATAAAAAAGGTACAACATAGAACCAAATTACAAATCAACTGACATAATTAGTTATTTAAATATCCAAGGTAATCAATTACATGAGAGTATATCATTATACTCAACATTTAATACAAACATACTAAAAGTTCTAGAATACATCTAATTGATCCTAGATATCCTAAGCACTGTTCTGATAACCAGTAACTAGGTAATAATCTGTTTTCCATAAATCTTTACAGTAGTCAACCATTCCCCCAAAAACATAGTTTTCCTCATCTAGAATCTTGAAAACACCAAGATATAAAACAACCACAACAAACAGGGCTTAGTCAAATAGTCTAAGATAATGGAATACCTCCAAAGCATCTACATCATACAGGTTAAAACCTTAACAAAATAATCTGAACCATGCATATAAAAATAGACATATTTCATCATTACAAGAAACATTTCATTTCTAATCAATAGAAATAAACTCGCAAAGAAAATGACAAGGTGATGATCCACTAGCTTTGGGTATCTACATAAGAATCAACGATCAGTAACCAATAGGAAACTCGAAGAATTCATTATGCCAGCCTTATTCTTTCCAAGCAATAAGGTAAAACCATTCCCTTACTTCACCAACATGTGCAAGTAACTAGGGAAACATATTTTATCTTTTTAAATGAAACCCATAGCCCATGAATTATTAAATTATCACTTAGTAATTAACTAACAGATATTCTTTCGCCTTCAGGCTCTAGACAAAAGTCAGCTTCCCATACTAAGGATCACACTTGCATTATCTTAAAACACTTCATACTACCAAAATAGCTAACCATAGTAAAAATATGAATAACCAATTCAACTAATAATGTATACTTAACAACTGAATCCATAATACTGAAACAACCATTTAAAATTTCCACATACATCCATGAAACCACTTTCCAAAAATAGCCACAGCAAGCATCTTCTTTTCATCACTCAAAGAATAACTTAAGCAAAATTTCCAATGCTATTCCTAGAAACTTAAACAATATTAATATCCAAGTCCTAATATCTAATTGCAATTTTAATAATAGAAAAATGGAAACATCTGATTCTATTGCCAATAATAACACCTAAGATTCAATTCCATTATTCTATCACATTCCAACTAACAGAGTTATTGTGAATCCATAGAAAGTTAACAATCAACTTTAATACCAAAGAATAATGCAGAATTACACATTAACTACATCATTACCACCCGTATAAAAATACACTTGATCAATTCTATTATCTCTATTACCAAGTCACTTGTGTACATACTTGTAGGTGTAAACACATATATGTACATATGTATATACACTCACGATACCTGTATATACATATATACATATACATTCCTACAAATATATATATATATATATATATATATATATATATATATATATATATATATATATATATATATATATATATATATATATATATATATATATATATATATATATATATATATATATATATATATATATATATATATATATATATATATATATATATATGTATGCACATTCTTATAGACTCACACACATATATATAAATATGTATATACACTCATGGTACATGTATATACATATATACATATACATTCCTATAAGTATATAAATATATATATATATATATATATATATATATATATATATATATATATATATATATATATATATATATATATATATATATATATATATATATATATTTGTGTACCCTTGTATTAAAATAGAGTACAGAGCACTACATCAAAGTTGTAAAACAATCAGAAAACATGAAATCATATATTCCAATCTAACTATAAATTATCAGTTACTGATACAACTCCAAAAATTCCACAGACAGCAAATATACTGCAACAGTAGCCATCAAATAGCCTTCAGACCAAATCATAACTAAATCTATGAAAGAGTAATGTGACAACAGAGATTTCCATAATAAACCCCACATCAACCAAGAATACCATAGCACCAAGAAAAAAACCATGTTCTTTCCCTGTTACAACATGATCATCCAAAATAACTTGATTCCTAATAGAATTTACCAATAGACCCAACAATCCTCCTTAACAAAAGCTGCAGTAGTAGTAACCAGAACTTAATTACCTCCATCTAGAACACAGAACTGAGAACATTCATATCAACCACTTACACCAGAGACCGATACATATATCATACGATGACCATACTATACAAAACCTCATGGTAACCAAATCTCCATCTCTTGAGCCCAATACTACAAGCTACTAGACAAAGAGATGCATTCTACAGAATTTCTAACCATGACTTATCAAAGTTTCCCTATACCAATGCTCGACAAGACAAGAAATACAACATTCCAATAGTGGCATCACAATGAACATTAACTCTCCTTACTAAACATAATAAACTTCCAACCAAATAATATGAAACCAGGTACAGAATAGGAATTCACTTAATGTACCAACATTACCAAGAAAACTTCTCACTAAGGTAACACACCCATAATAACCTAGGAACCACAGAACCCGAGAACTATACCGAAAAGAGAATGCAATAAAACTAGGATACTCAAAACCCAAATACCTGGTGACAAGACCAATATCGATACCAGAACAACTAATCCTGATCACAAAACAACATTCCCAAAGCTCGGTAAACAAAACTGGTAGTAGAGAGATGACAACTTCACAGTCTTCACTCTCCATTGCTACTTCCTTACACAAACCATTGTCGTTCCCACTACTAAGATCATGACAACCAACATGAACCAGAGAAACACACAAACCCCCCTCAAACTTAGGAAACCTTACGCTACCATACTCCTATAAAATAGTATCACCCTTTTGACAAACTCAAAAAACCATATTCTAAACAACTGAACCAAAAACATACACCAAAATACCAATTTATCACATAGTGAACTTTACACTGCAGTGTACAAAACCACACACATATTGAAAGACATTTCTATAGTACACAATAACATTTTAATCACATTGCATAATCAGAATATATAACCATTTAAATGAATTTTATAACCAGATTCATAAAGACAGCAAGAGTAGAGTTAGAGAATGCCCCTACCTTTATAACAGAGTGGGGGTGATCTGAACTCGGAGTTGAAGCCAAAGACCTTACTCCCAATAGGTGAGCTACACCAAAACCAACTCCTTGCTCAGAAAAGCTAAACCCACCGAAAAAGACCAAGAACCAAGCAATGAAACCGAGCACCCCGTGATAGAGCTCGTTTCATAAGCACCAAAACCGAATGGTGTTTCCAAAAGATAGCTCAAAAACTAGAAATAGAACCATGAAATGAAAAATGGAGAATCCCCATTAATAATGCACAAGTATACAACCATATTCCTCTCCAAACTGAACAAATTGACTCCATTTCCGCAACCTTTCCAGGCATCAAACCCACTACCTCAACAGAGAAACAAAACCTTGCCAAAGCAAATGACCGACAACAAACTGAAGTCATTGAATTCCCATAAACATGTCGTAGCTGGATTAAAGCCCAAACTAATCTTTCACTGCCACCTTTACTTAACACAGCAACAGTTGTTACTGCAGTACTCATACTTACCGAGAACTCCCACTTACCCATGCTCAGAGTAATTCACATGTGCAAATAACAACCAATTCCCACTAACATTCGAACATAGAAAAAAAAATAACTTGGCACAGTGAACATATTATAACATAGCCATATTAATCCAAGTTCATGACACCAAAGGGAGTACCTCAAAGTCATAACCAATGTTAAACAATTCACTAATCTAAACTTGCTAACCATAAAACAAAGAAAGTTAGGATATTATTAATCCCCCTTCCAATTTAACACATATCTTCCCACTAACTCATTCTAACATAATAGACTTATTAATATCCATTTAAATTTCAATTTTCAATAAATAAATGCTAACATAATAAAATCATTTATACACTAGCATTAAACATAAAATTAACCATATTTTCCTTCATAATAACAGACCAATATAACATCGAAATCCTCATAAATGAAAACTTAATTGCAGTATAAGAATTCTTCATCCTTATTCCAAGTAACACAAATTTCCAAGTACCAAACTCAACAGAGAAATGGATAATTTAGAAAAGAGAGTGTCTGCAGATATTAAATTAAATCCAATGTCATAGTCTAACCAAAATTAACAATTAATAGCCAACTAAATATCCCTAATCTGTCTGAGATATAAATTGAAGTTAGAACAAAGTTATAATCTACTTCTAACCAGAAGAGTCTGAACATATCAAATCCAAACCAAGACATAAATCCATCCTAGTAGTAGTAAATAAAGATGCAGAATAAAAGAAAACCAAGCCAGAAGTAGATAGGGGCATGACAAACCGATTCCAAGCAAGGTCACTTGTGAAATCAAAGAACACTAACCCAAGAGGTCAAGACATAGGAACCCAAGCTGAAAATAGGCTTCCAATAGTTAGGTAAGTGACCTACTATGATTTGGATTGATGAAGGAAAACTGGAAATGAAAGGAGTCATCTCACTGTTTGACAGACTAGGGGACAGTTTCATGTGAGGGAATGCAGTCCTGTGTCAAGAAATGCTAGGGACTACATGAGAAAATGAAATCCCTCATGAGAAAATGTCAATCTCATGTGAGAATGTTCATAGGGCCAGGCAAAAAAATAGGATCAAGCCGCTTAAGAGCAAGTTGTAAACTCAGGAACTCAATTTTTTTGTTTGTTTTAAAAGATCAACTAGATGCATCAAAAAAATTTCATCATCAATCAAGCATGCAAGACAACAATCAAGGAGTTTAAGAAAACAAATGTCTTCAAACAATGAGCAAGGGATAAAGCAACCTTGCACATGAACAAGAATAGTGACTTAGTATGCTACTACTTAAAGATTCTACTTGTGTATGTTCTCAAAATGTTTTTCCAATCACGCACATAGTCCTAGCAAGTAAAAATTTGGTTGCACTATGGTTCTTAGTAATGGTTTGACTCTGTAACTTTTTCAATCTCAAGAGGGAAAAATCCAATCAAAGCACACTGAGGTTTTGACACATTCTGAGAATTTAATCAATCAAAGATGCTAAGGAGATCTAACAGCCCAACAAGAAACCACACCCATGGAGATTTCTTCCACAAGGACATTTTTACAGTGGTTGTTGCTACCATGACAAAAATGGCTATTACCACTTGAGGTTCCATCCACATGGTTTACCCAATAAAGGGAATGTCCAATATGGTTAACCCTCTCTAAAAAGGTGACTCACAAAAAGGACCACATGGGGACTTGGTTTAGATTCAAGGATCTAAGTTTCTAGTACTACCCAAAAAGGGAGTAGAGCATAATCCTCTAGCCTCTTCACTTCACCCAAACATAGAAAAAAATTTCATTGACATGCTAAGATTGAAACCACCTCACCAAGGTTCATAATGTCAACAACAATGTCTACCGAGCTCTCTAAGTGGGACCAAGAGAGAACGTATTGATCAATGTTGAAGACTAAACAAAGTAAGACCGTGAGATAGTAACAATATCCCACCTACCTACAAGGGGTTCTATCATCAAGAAGAGCTTCACAAGAAACCCACTCTCTCAAGAATACCACAAATAGTGTTCATAGGGCCTAATTACTATGTGAAACATGTATGCAAGAAAGTGAATCTATGTTCTTTTTTGAGCCCAAAATTGAAGTGTGATCTATGAAAGCAATAAACACTCAAGCTCGACACATGAGAGATTCATTTTATATTCCAAAGTCTAAATGTTATAGAGTTTCAACACAATACCTCAAATCCAAAGCAACGCACCTTGCTACTATGCTGCTTTAGAAAATAAAATCAAAGAAATAAACACAACCATTAAGTGTCAGAAAATAGCAAGCAAAACTAGCAAATCTAGAAATTTAGGTCTCTGCTATCAGAATGTTGCACGAGATAGTATATAGTACCACATGAGAAAGTACACAGACCCATGCAAGAAAGTACATAGGCCCATGTAATAAAGTACATGCAAGAAAGTACATAAGACAGCGTGAGAAAGTACATAGGGCCACATGAGAAAGTACATAGGCCCATGCAAGAAAATGCCTTTGTCACACATAGAAATGCTAATACCAGAAAAACTTCACATGATACAGCAAGAAACTTCGCATGAGGATTCATTATAGAGACACACGAAAGTACGGACAATGCATGAAAATTGTCAAACAAATAAAATAAAATAATATGAGGCAAGAAATGCAATTTTCTGCCCCACGGTGGGTGCCAAAAATGTGTGCTAAAATGTTGACACACTTATATGAGTCATTGTATCCAAGATTTCTCAAGAATGAGATCTCAAATGGTGACTTGTAACTCTCTATTCATGGAGTGCAAGGGTTTATGATGAAGACCCTCAATTTAGACCTAGTTTATGCCCATGCAACTACACCATAAAATGAGAGATTCAAAAAGGAAAAGCAAGAATGCTAGTCTCCATGATCATCAAGTATGCATACAAATGAAAATGGAAACTATTCTATATGATAACAATGCATGAAAGAAAACTAATCTATGAAAGGAAATGCTTATACAAGATTATTCTATGAAAGGAAATATGAATCTAATCTAATATGTAAATGCAAGATTAATCTAAATGGATTGCCATGGGGGCATGAGAGAATAAGACAAGAAAAGAGAAGTTGCAATATCCAAGCTCAAGTGCTCAAGAATCTTCTCCAAATTTTCTCTCCAAACCTGTAGCATAACAATACAAAAATATTCTATCCCCTCTAAAAGAGAAGGAGAGGGCTCCTTATAAAGAAAGATGGATGGGCAAGATTAAGAGGCAAAAAGAAATGAGCAATGGTGGAGATTAAATCTTAGCTCATCCATGTGCTCAAGATTCTTTAAGAGGCAAAAAGATGAAAAAGGCCCACCACTTAAACGTATGTGCATTCAAAGTGGAGAGAAAAAGGGATTTTTATTTATTTTTTATTTATTTTATTTCCTTTTTCACCACAAAGAGAGATTTAGGTGGGGATTTTATTAAAAGAGGAATTTTATTTAATAAGATGATTTATTTAATTAAAAGGGAAGTTTTCTTTTAATTAAATGAGGCTAAGGATAAAATGATCAAACCTTATAAAAATATTGAAATAATTGATTTAATTATGATTTTATCAAGGAAATTGATTTGAATGAAAATATTGCAAAACATTGATTCAAGAAATTGATAAATTGATGAAATGGGGGCCCAAAGTGTAGGCGACCATTTTAGGGGGCATACAGATAAAAATTCATGCACTTTCAAAAAAAATTGTGCATTAAAATGCATCCATATGAACTCGAACAAAGCCTCTAGTGTTTAAAAAATAGGGATCAAATAGATATAGTCACAAAAAACTATAATAGTTGTAGCACTAAAAGATTCAGAAAATTCTACCCAAAATATAAAAAAATGTACTCAATTTAGAGCAAGGATGACCAAGTTATGGCCTCGAGTTGGACTGCCAAATCAAAACTGTATAAAGTGAGGGGTCAAAATTTTCCTAAAACTGATGAGGTTAACAAACAATGAGCTTAAATTTGATAGTCAAATATGTTGGCATATGATGTTTTGGAATACTGGGAATCACTTAAGGGTTGTCATTTATGGAAAAACTTATGATAGAGTGATCGCATGTTGTGGAGATTGCCACCAGAGTCTCAATCATGAAAATGACCAAGTACAAAATTAGATGACAGGGTACATTGACATAGTTTTGGTCAGCGATAAAGATATATGAGGCATTATGACTTGCAAAGTTAACTGGAGGTATTTTGGGATATACACATGCTTCAGTTAAGATCGCATAAGTTTTGGTTATCATATTTGTGAGATACAATGTTTGAAAGATATACCAAGGTAGTAAAACAATGTAACAGGGTATATGAATAGTTGTGAAGATTAAGGAAGGAAACATGAATATGGTAATGTAATAAGATAGGTGAATAAAGTATATTTTTGACTCTTCAATAATGTAAGAGCTCCAACTCCATAGATAACATTTGCATGAGTTATTATTATGTTATGCATGATAATTGTGAATCCGACTAGAAGGCTGATTTTATATAAGTATGGAGTGTTTCTGTAAAAGTGAAGTATGGTATGTATGATGATGAAAGAGTAAGTTTTTGAATTGAAGATTAGAGATCAGATGTGAGATTAGTAAGAGGCCAAGCTACAATTGGAACTATCTAAGAAAGATAAGTGCTCATATTGTTCAGGTTTTGAGAACTATTTTGAGACAAGTATTGATTGTAAGAGCAGTGTTCTCACCACCTTTAACCAGGTGTTTTGTACACCCCTAACAGCATTTTTTATTCTTCTAGCAAGGAAATGTATTATGTAACAACTAGCTCCTAACAGGGCTAGATCTCCTAATAGGGATATTATATTTTAGTGCATATTTGTGGGTACCATCTCCATCGGGGTTTTATCTTTGGCCAGATTTTCCTTGAGAACAAATCATGGTGTAATGAATGTGTTATGCTTATATGATATTTTCATTTTTGCATTACTTTGGATTTTTTATAATTATTTAAAGTTGAAAATATCAATGTTCTGTAATACTGATTCACCCCCCCTCTGAGTATTACCTAATCTTAACAATTGGTATCAGAGCTATTGGCCCTTGAAGAAAAATTCTAACAACTTAAGGGAGATAAGAATGGATTCGGATGGTTTGCAAGAGAACTTTAAAGCTGCACTTGAAGATCTAGATAAGATGAAAGTTGAGAATGGTGAACTAAAATTTAAGTTAAGAAGAGAAGGTTTCATGAGGAAACTTAAAGAACAACTTGAGATTGTAAAAAGTCAGAGGGAAGACCTTATGGAGAAGATCAAAGAAGGTTTAAACAATGATACATCAGACAAAGTAAAGATGTTGGAGCAAGAAAAAGAACAAATCACTATTTTGATGATCAAAGAGATTCAACCTAAAAAGGATGAAAGAAACAAAGTTGAAGAGTCACTAAAAGAAGCTAACTTGTAGATAGGACAAATGAAGACTAAACTTGACCACTACAAGGATAAATATCAGGAACTAGATAAATACAATCAGATCATTAAAGGTGAACTCACTGAAGCCAAATTACTCATCAAAAAGTTACACATGAGGAGTGACAGGAGTGATCAACAAAGAGCAAGACAAAAGCCTAAAGGAGATATGAGTGGATTCAATGAAGCTGAAAGTTCAAAAACTCAAGAAGAACCAAAAGAAGCCAAGAATGAGGAAAGGCCTATTCCTAAAGAAAGGCCTACAAATGAAGAGCCTAGAGAATAGTTCATACCCTTCAGAGGTAGATGTTTCAGATGAAAAAAAGTTGGACATATGAAAAGAGATTACAGAAGTAAAGGTAACTCTAAGCCTTTTACCAGCTACTATTTTAATTGCTATGATTATGGACACAAGAAGGAAGATTGTAGAAAACCTTATCAGTCCAGGTGTAAGAAAGACTATGTTAGAGAAGAATCTATAGCCAAGATTACATTTTATAAATGCAATAACTTTGGGCACACAACGAGGTATTGTAAGTTGAAGACTAATCAAGAAAGAAGAAGACCAACTATTTGTTACAAATGTAATAATCTAGATCACATTGAAAAATTTTGTAGATATAATGGAGATGACAATAGAGGACCAAGGAGATCTAGTGAACCAAAAGGACCACCCCCTGTGGCTATAAGGAAGAATGTCGATGAGAGTGGTAAAATCCTAAATGATTACATGAATGAATGTGAGAGTCAATTCAAGAAATCAGAGGATGAGAAGATATGGAAAGTAAAAGTTCTAAATAAGGTAGTGGTTCACGGAGAGACAATTCATGATGATGTGTCTTCACATGATGAGTTCTTTGAGGTATCATCCTAGAAGGCCTCTTGGCCTTATGAGGAGCATTGGATGTAGGAAACAGAAATTATCCAGCCCCTATATAAGTGGAGTAAGCTCATGTGAGCTTAGGTTTGATGTGTAAAAATGATGTGAAGACTCTGGATGAGATCACAACACTTGATGATTAATTTTCTGTGTTTGTGAGTTTTGCATTGACTTGACGACATGCAAAGTTGATCTACCTATATTTAATGCACACACTCAACTTGCGATAGATAAAAGACTTGAAGGATTTCATTCCTACTCTATTTGTTGATAAGAAACTAAGGAGAGCAGAAGTGTGAAAGTAGAGAAGTGATCTAGTAGAGGTATTTTGTGTTTGCATGAAGCCAATCATGGGATTCATGTGTGTTTAAGGTATTTAGACCTAGTCTCTTTGGAAAGACATGGATGCACTAGTAGTTTATGATGTTGTAGATAGACCTAGATACAAATTCAAAAGGCATCCATTCAAATCCTATGAGGATGATCTGGAAGGGGCTTTTTTTCAAACCCCCATAGGTGTATTACATGTAGAGGATATTAGGGCATACATACATTGAAAGTATGAGATTATTGGGGAAGTTAACATCTTCTATGAGTTGAACAGTATGTTAGAAGTAAATGGGTCTTTGGAAGAATAATTTAAACACCTAAAAGATATGTCAATACTCAAGTTAACTTGACTCATAGAGTTCACAGAATTTGAATGGTTCAAAATCATTATTAGCAAAGTTCATGATCATTTCTTATAGATAGGTGATCAACCTATTAAGATATGTGCTCAATTGATCCATGATATCACAGGCCTTGACAATGAAGGAGACCTACCTATTGGTGAGAAGAACTTGAGAAAAGAAGTTGAAACCCTAACGCACTCTAAAAGGGATAAGAGGGAAATGACAATAAATGAGGTTTATTTACAAGATTTCATATTGGTAGCAATGTTGATAGGCTACAAGTTGTTTTACATTTCTAGACTTAATTGTGTATCAGTTGGAGTTATAATGATGGCATACAGAATGGTAAAAGAGAACAAGAAGTACAATCTTTGTGAAATTATAGCTCAACAATTCATTAAGAATGTAAAATCTATAAAGAAGGATAAATCTAAGGCATTTAGGTTTGGTTCATTTACAGTTCACATGTACATTCATATCATTCACAACTTTCCTGGCATGCATCCTAGAGCATGGAAAGATAATGAACCCACTGGACTACAGATCTCAGAATCTTATAGAAGACATAAAAAGGATTGCATTGATGGAGAATTGTTTGGCATGATTAATATTATGCAGAGGTGAATGAAATAAAGGTACAAGATTCTAGAAAAATTAGTAGAGAAATATGAGGACACTATATGTTTCATGGCTCAAATTTTTTATGTCTTCTTTGAGGCAGTTGAGCCTAGAACCAAATGGTGCTATCCTATGGGATATGAGGTAATTGTTGAAGTACTGACTATGCAAGTAGAGAATGTATTGGTAGTAGAAAAGGACCCTACTCAAGAAATATGGGGTACATACAAGGAGGAATATGAGAAAGTCAGAGAAGAATAAGAGAAAGTGGTCCAAGGAAAAGAAACATAAGCAAAATTGTTGAAGAAATTACTGCGAAGGTAGGAATGACAAAGAGGCAATATTTAGATTTGAAAAATTAGATGGAGGCATCTTCCAGTATGGCCATAGATGCACCCACTCCCTTAGGGACAAAAAAGATAGCAGCTCCCATAGATGACATTATTGATTTATCAGTATCTCAAGAGGAAGAAACACAAGAAATTGTGACTGCAGTTGTTCCTAGAAGATCATCAAGATTAGTTAAGTAGGGAAATCCAAGGGAAAAAGAGATAGAGGTAAAGAGGAAGAAGAAGAAAGAGAAGGTAATGGAGAAAGAGGAAGAGAAAATGGTTCAAAATAATGCACAATCCTTGTGGAAACTAGATATGAAATCACTATAGAAAAGAGTTATCAAAGATGGAAATATGATATTAGTAAATAGATACTATGAAAGATATAGCCCTAAGGCCCAAGTAATCATTGAGGACACTATCATTGAGCACCATCTAGTTTTTAAGAAGAATTTGTTGGAAGTTGAAGCAAGTGTCCCCAAAGACCTATACAACAAACTAGAAATCAGGGAATAGTTAGCACATTCGAAAGATGAGAACATAAGAAATTAAAAAATTGATGATATGTTGTCAGTTGTGTCAATTTAGGAGAGAGAAAGAATCATAAAGGCACTAAAACCCCTACTAAGGACAAAGGCTAGACTAGTCAAGATTATGGCTAGAAAATATGATGAGGTGATTGAGGACACCCAAAAGGCATTAGACCAAGTTCTAATGTATGACATGCCTAAAAAGGTTTCACCTCATAAGGCTTCTAAGCCTTTATCCTTGGTTTTAGGAGAGAGTTCGAAGGCAATAGATGAAAGTGCTCAAGTTAGCATGCAACCAAACTTCTTTGTCACTAGTGTGCCTGTTAGCCTTGACAATTCATAGGATGTAAATGATCCATCTATGGACAATGTGGATAGTGTGATGGAGGTTGAATATCAGGAACAAATAGAGGAAGGAAAATTAGAAGAGAAACAAGAAGAAAAAGCATAGAAGAAGGAATTATAGCAAGAAGAAAAGAAAGAAAGACAACCAAAATCAAAAAAAGTTGATGAGGTCAAACTGGACACCCCTATTGTTGGCAAGTGTGGCCAAACTTGTCATTTATGATGTGGACAACATGGATGAAGATGAGCTAATGAGACTTTCATTTATGGATTTTGCTAAAGCTAAGGAGAGATCAGTTCAGAAAGGAGACAAAAGAGCTAAGATAATGGTCAGGGCTATAGAAACAATGAACAAGCTACTCCCCTAACTAGTTATCCTCAAAGACAAGGATGAGGTTGAGAATCTTAGTATAGTATTGGATACCTTTGATAGTCATTTTGACTCATTGCTAAAGATAGCAGAGGAAAAGGCTGAAAAGAAATTCTTGGAGAAGAAGTTGAGTGAATTTTGTAAGTCCATTTCATGGGACTTAGGCATTCTTAAGGCTACCACTCTTAAAGCCAAGAGTTGTGTAGTACAAGGAAAGAAACTTTATAGCTATTGCATAAACCCCTGCAGACATTTAAAGAATATTGAGGAGGTCATAGCCAAAGATAAGGCTAGCCTTGACAGTATAATGGACAGTTGTGAATCATCTTCACAAACTATGGGAGAGGTAGATAAGGAGACATCCAAGATATTGGACAAGATAGGAGTACTAGAAATGGAGAAAGGGAGAGTTGCAAATAGATTTGGCTTACTAAGAAGCCTATTGACTCTTAAGCACACAGTGTTGGAGACTCATCTCTCAGAGATGATAAAATTCGAAGGTTCAATGTCAGTATCTACTCTTATGGAGCTTAAGGTAGTAGAGACAACATCTTATGCACTCAATGGATTAATCCATGTCAGTGAACTATTGATAAGTTCATGGGTTGAAGAAGTTAAGACCTTGGAAATCTCCTTCCAAGATGTCTTAAATCTAGTGAGTAAGCACTAAACCACTTGTGCTTAAGTTCTACAATTTTGAGAATACCTTTGCCATTGATGTCAAAGGGAGAGGAAGAAAAAGGAAAAATGAGGAAGAGAAAGAAATATGTAGATTTTTATGGAGAAAATAAAATAAAAGGAAAAAGTAATAGAAAAGAAACAAAAAAAATTATTAGAAAAGAAGGAAAGAAAAAGAAAGTTTTATTATAATACTTAGTCATTTTTCTAAGTGTTGCCATCAATGCCAAAGGGAGAGATTGTTGGCATGTGATGTTTTGGAGTACTAGGAATCACTTAAGGGTTGTCATTTATGGAAACATTTATGATAGAGTGATAGCATGTTGTGGAGATTGCCACCAGAGTCTCAGTCATGAAAATGACTAAGTGCAAAATCAGGATGATAGGGTACAGTGGCACAATGGCACAGTTTTGGTCAGAAATGAAAATATATGAGGTATTATGTCTTATGAAGTTACCTAGAGGTATTTTGGGATATACACATGCTTTAGTTAAGATCACATAATTTTTTGTTATTAGATTTGTGAGATGCAATGTTTGGAAGATATGTGAAGGTAGTAAAATAATGTAACAGGGTATATGAATAGTTGCAAAGATTAAGGAAGGAAATGTGAATATGGTAATGTACTAAGATAGGTGAATAAAGTATATTACTAAATATTTGGTAATGTAAGAGTGTCGACTCCATAAATAGCATTTGCATGAGTTATTATTATGTTTTTCATGATAATTATGAAGCTGACTAGAAGGCTGATTTTGAATAAGTATGGAGTGTTTCTATAAAAGAAAAGTATGCTATGTATGATGATGAAAGACTAAGTTTGCAAATAGAAGAGCGGAGATCAGATGCAAGATCAATAAGATGCTGAGCTACAATTGGAACTATCTAAGTAAGATAAGTGCTTGTATTTTTCCCCTTTTGAGAACTATTTTGAGACAAGTCTTGATTGTAAGAGAAGTGTGCTCACCACCTTTAACTAGGTGTTTTGTATACCCCTAACAGGGTTTTTTATTCCTCTAATAAGAATATTTACTATGTAATATTCATCTCCTAATAGGGATATCATATTTTAGTGCATATTTGTGGGTACCATCCCCACCGGGGTTTTTCCTTTGGCTAAGGTTTCCTCGAGAACAAATCATGGTGTAATGAATGTGTTATGCTTATATGCTCTTTTCATTTTTGCATTACTTTGGATTGTTTATAATTATTTAAAGTTGAAAAGATCAAATTTTTGTAATACTGATTCACCCCCCCTCTAGGTATTACCTAATCCTAACAAAATAGTCATCTTAGAAAAACAAAATTGCCCATAAATGATGGTCAGAAGGCCATCAAAATTAACATTCTAAAGTGATTGCACAAGAAAGGGTTTAAATTTGATGGTTATATGGTCATCAAAGAAAAAATAAAAAATGTGCTATGATGTCCAAAGGGATGTCAAATTTTAACATCATGAAAAACTAGTGAAAATACAAAAAAAAATATAAAATACCATTTACTGACGTGTGTATGAAAAGTTGACATGTCAATGTACCATGTGTCAGTGCTAAGTTAGATTAGATGATGTGGCACATGGTGACATGGTTGTCTGGGATGACATGTCTGGATTTCCCACTGCCATGTGTCCTCATGTGGTTGGGTTGGGTTGTCATGACAATGGAAGGTGATGACCTAGATTGGGCTACATGGGGCTCTAAGCTAGAGATCCAAGTGGCGGGAAGGAGCTCAGGTCAAAATTCAAGCTTGCTTCATGAACCGAGCTTGCAAGCCTGATCTCATGGGTGTAGAGTTAGGATTTATTTATCCCATATGCACTAGGTCTTTGGAATTTGCAGTATTCAAAATACAGAGTGAACAAAGGGTAAGTCAGCTTGGAAGACACTGGACATGCTAGTCTTCTTTCTCATTGATCTGATCTCTACTTTTTCCTATAGTGATGTGCTGACTTGGTGGGTGGGGAACTGACTTCCTTACTCACCTTAGGATATGACTTGTGGTCATGCGGTATTGGGGCTTCAAGCTTGCCGATTTTATCTGTGACAAGTGGATTTGATCACAGGTCTGGGAGGTGATTTTCCTATCTGCACAAAATTTATAATATTCTCAGGGCTCTCTAAAGTATCTCACATCTAAAAAAATCTAGGGAAGGAGACCCCACAAAACCCCAATTTTTGCACAAAAATATATAGACAAAAAAATTCAAAGATAGAAAAATAATTAAAGATCAAAGAATTCCTTACCTTCACTATATAAATCAGGCTTCACAAGTCTGATTTTCTGAAAAGGTTTTCCTCAAATTTAACTTTTACCCAATATAGGAAAATTTATAGTCAAAACTTACCAAAACGGCCACCTGGATGAAATGGTGAGGTGAAATCTTGCTCTAGACACTCACACAAGATGTTGCACCTCTTGATCTAAATCGTGGCCCTCTAAAAGTTGAAGAAAAAATATGTCCAATGGCTATGCAATGAAATCTTCTATGGCTCTGATACTATGTAAGAATTTTGAATCAATTCTTTGATACCATGTAAGAATTTTCCTAAGGCAAAGCATGAAAATTATAAGATCTAGAAGCTTAGTTGATTGCACAAGAAACATAAATATGATATGATCAATTGAATGATTCAATAATGATCAATAATCAAATAGATACAAAATCAATTAAGTACAATGTACATGTTCCTAAATATATAGGCAATGTATGATAACTAGGAGAGATGCAAATGATAACCTATCAATTAGACAAGGTGTAATCACATGTCCACAAAAGGAAGATCATCATCCATTGTAAATCAAAATATGTGTAACAATGAGAGGATGATAATGTGATAAGAGCACTAAAGGTGGATCTCACACCTACAGTGGAAATTCTCCTACACCATGTGCTAAAATGAGATGCAAACTCCTAGGTGTCTCAATGACAACTAATATGAAAATGCATTATCCTAAGTAAAATTAAGTAAAGTGTAACTATGAATATTTAATTACACCAACAATTGGAGGCCCTATCACATGCATCTTCACATCTTGCTATCCTTGTTTGATTTCCATCTCATCATCCCTAATCCTTTAATCTCCCAATCCTTATCTTCCTCCATTGCTTTACCAAAATCCTTCAATCCATCAATCCATGTCTATTAATTCTTCAATCTTCACATCCCCCAACATCTCCTTGATCTCTCAATCATTTCATTTCATATCATTATATTACCTATTACATCCCTCATTAGTATCTAGTTATATGCTACACCCATACAATCCAATTCCATCCATTCATATCCCAATGGTCCTCATAATGTACCAATG
This sequence comes from Chamaecyparis obtusa, assembly GCA_027943335.1. Taxonomy (NCBI): domain Eukaryota; kingdom Viridiplantae; phylum Streptophyta; class Pinopsida; order Cupressales; family Cupressaceae; genus Chamaecyparis; species Chamaecyparis obtusa. The sequence continues at coordinate 14,137 of BSBK01005368.1, read as the reverse complement.
CATGAAAATCCTATTCATCTCCTGTTGATGCAGGGGCATTATAGGGTACTTGGTGGATATGCATGGAGATGTGTTGTTTGACCAGTGTTACTTGATTGTAGCATTGACCGATGACCTTGGTCATTGAAGGAAGCTCAATCGCTGAAGAGAACTCGATAATCTCTGGTGCTCAGTGAAAGTGTTACTCGATGATGCTTGTGGTGCTCAATCGACACTGGTGCTCAATGATGACTGGCATGCTTAGTTATTTCACTAGTGCTTGGTAGTTCTGGTTTACCAATTGGAGTTCTACGTAATTTTTTGGGCTGACTTGGTGCATTTATTGTTGGTAGCTATTGTTATAGGCCGACATGTTGAACTTAATTATTGTAAGGCTATTTGAGAGCTAACTTGTATTACATTTAATATTTGTTGGGGGAGTTAATGGTTTCATCCAGCTGACTCTTGGCTGATGATTAGTATTTAAGGGGTGTTTTTGTAGTTATTTTAGGGGAAGATAGGAGATTCTGATAGAAAATTTGAGTGGTGAAGTTGTGGAAAATATCTCATGAGATCTTATAGATCAGATTGATTTCTGATAGTTTGTCTTAGTACAACTAGTGGTCAAGGCTTGGAAACAAGGAGATTGCTTGGAGGCTTGTGAGCTCAAGTTTAGATTTTCCTTAGGGTATTCATTAGTTGTTGATAGTTTTCAGAGCCGAACTAGCTAGAGTTGTATTGGATCTTGTTGATCTTGTAAAATTACTTTTGATTGTAATTGGCCCTAACTTGGAAGGCCTTACAGCCATGCATATTAATGAAAATTGAGTTGAAACAATTGTTCTATTGAGTTATCCAATATGTTGTTTTGAAGTTGCAAGGTTTGGACTTTACTTAATTGGATCCACCATCCTTTGGTCCACGTCAAGTGGTATCAGAGTGAAGTTTTGATCTTGTGGAGTGAAGTTTGACCTAGCAAGGCTGAGCTTGCAAAGTTGATCTTGTTGGTGAAGAGATCGTATGATCTGGGTTGCAGATCTATGGCACTAAACTTGTGGAATTTTGGCCTAGTTGTTTGTGCAAGGTGGCAGGCTGATCTAACTTGCATACACTTGGAGATTTCCACAAGGTGGTCAGTGTAGGGTTTTGTTGTAGAGGGTTTCTCTTATCTTTAGGCATGCCTCTGAGAAGGTTGGACCCTAGAGTGATTGTAGATCTCTGTGATACTATGGAATTTGGGATTACAGAGAAGGTGAAATCATATTTCAAATCTGAGATGGAGTTCATGAAGAATGACATGGTTGCCGAGATCATGAGAGTTGTTACTGGTGTACCTGAGAAGGTTGGTACTGAAGATGGTTATAAGGAAGCTATTGAAGACTTTAAACCTAGTGGATCTAGTGGTGATGACTAGAGGGATAGATTTGGTGAAGACAGAACTGCTCGGTTGCCTAGATCTAGAGCTTAGTTAAGTAATAGTTATCGAATGGAAGTTTCTACTTTCTCTGGTACTTTGAAGCCCAAGAATTTGATTGATTGGATTGGTGAACTTGAATATTTATTTGAAATGGAAGAAATTGAAGATCCTCTTTGGGTGAGGTTAGCATAGATAAAGTTGAAAGGACATACTGCTCTTTGGTGGAAAGAACTACAAAGAGATAGAGAAGATGAAGAGGAAATGAAGATCAATAGGTGGAAGTTGACGGTGACAAAATTGAAAGCTAAGTTCATATTGGTAGACTATGATCTTGACATGTTTAAGAAGTTGTAGAATCTGAAACAAAAGGATTTGTCTATTGAAGATTATACCGAGGAGTTTTATAAACTTACTATTTGGTTTGGACACCGAGAGATTGGTAAGGAAAAGGTAGCTCAGTATGTGAATGGCTTAAGATTCAATATTCAGGATGAGTTTGGTATGCTGAAGTTTGATTCTGTTGAAGATTCTTATCAGTATGCTCTAAAGGCAGAAGATAAGTTGAAGAGGAAACAACATAGTAACTCCTGAGGGAAGGAAAAGATTGATCACTCGGTGAAGGATAAACTGACTGACGCAGAAGATGAATAGAAACCTATGGAACCAAAGAAGAAGACATGTAGAGTTATCTTTAAAGGTACTTGTTATAACTATGGAGAGGAAAGACACCATTATTTTGAGTGTACATAGAAGAAGCTTGGTGACCGATGAACTACTATGGTGAATGAGAATGAACTTGAATCTAAGAACTTGCTACTTCGGCAAACATTGCTCGATACAAAGGTGGAACCTTGTTAGAGGAGTAACTTGTTTAGGACCTGATGCAAGTCTGGACGTAAAATTTTTGATGTTATTATTGATAGTGGTAGTACTGATAACATTGTTGTTGAGGACATGGTTCAAAAACTTGGGGTGAAAATAATGAAGCATCCTTGTCCTTATAGGATTGGTTGGTTACAAGATGTTCATGCTCTAGAAGTAAGAGAATAATGCTTTATTGATGTTTAGATTGGCCAATATAAGGATCTTGTGTTATGTGACATTGTGAAAATGAATAGTTGTGATATATTGCTTGGTAGACCTTGGCAATATGATTGCAGAGCTATGTATGATTGTGTCATAAATGTGTTTACTATTGAGAAGGATGAGATGAAGTTTTTCCTAATGCCTTTGCTGGATACAACGCTTGGTGGGAGAAGCCTAAATATTGGTAGCCGAGTTGAGTTGGTGGATATTGAAGGCATGGTTGATCAGTGTGAAGGAAACACCTGTGTGTTGTCGAGGAAACACTTGAAGTGATAGAGAAAGTTGAAGTGGAAGAGTATGAAAACTAAAAAGATGGAGGACTTGTATGTGAAGAACGAGTTCAGGGTTTATGTGCTAAATCTCAAAAGATGTTCTTCTCACATATGAACATCTTTTCAAACCTGGGGTGTCTGATGGAGGGGCATTCTAGGGTACTTGGTGGATATGCATGGAGATGTGTTGTTTGGCCAGTGTTACTCGGTTGCAGCCTTGATCGATGACCTTGGTCATTAAAGGAAGCTTGGTCGCTAAAGAGAACTTGGTAATCTATGGTGCTCAGTGAAAATGTTACTCAGTGATGCCTGTGGTGCTTGGTCGACACAGATGCTCGATGATTCTTGGCATGCTCGGTTATTTCACTGGTACTCGGTAGTTCTAGTTTACTGACTGGAGTTTTGTGTGCTTTGTTGGGCCGACTTGGTGCATTTATTATTGGTAGTTGTTATTATAGGATGACATGTTGAATTTAATTATTGTAAGGATATTTGAGAGCCAACTTGTATTACATTTAATAGTTATTGGGGGAAGTTAATGGTTTCATCCAGCCGACTTGTGGCTGATGATTAGTACTTAAGGGGTGTTTGTGTAGTTGTTTTAGGGTGAGATAGGAGATTTTGATAGCAAATTTGAGTGGTGAACTTGTGGACAAGATCCTGTGAGATCTTGCAAATCAAATTGATTTTTGATAGTTTGTCTTAGCAAATCTAGTGGTCAAGGCTTGGAAACAAGCCAATTTCTTGGAGGCTTGTGAGCTCAAGTTTAGATCTGCCTTAGGGTTTTCATCAGTTGTTGATAGTTTTCAGAGCTGAACTAGCTAGAGTTGTATTGGATCTTGTTGATCTTGCAAAATTAGTTCTAATTGTAATTGGCCTGAACCCGGAAGGCCTTATAACTGGGCATGTTAATGAAAATTGAGTTGAAATAATTGTTGTGTTGAGTTATCCATTGTGTTGTTCTAAAGCTACAAGTTTTGGACTGTCCTTAATTGGATCCACCATCCTTTGGTTTGGGTCACCTCCAACTATCCAAAAATGAACACCGATAAACTCATTCAATCACATCCTTGGTCTTATTCATAGCCTTGATTTCAATTTAATCATCATCACTAGGATGGAGTCTTCCCAATCCTTGTGTTATTTTGTGATGTATCATTACCACATCAACAACACCCTATCCATCATCAATCCATCTTGGCTTTCATCTTAGCTAGGTAAACATCATCTTTTCCTTTTCATCATCATCTTCAATCACAAGCCCTTGTACATCTTGTAATTATTATTTTTTACATATAGTCGCATCTCCACCTAGTCTCATAGTATTAGAAACCTTAATTTGGTTCAGGCTAACCTATTGAGCATATGTGTACCATCTTTAAGAGGATATTTTGTAGGGTAGTGATTGATGTGAATGAGGATGGTTTAACATACAATTTATATACACATTGTGGCAATAGATATCATGCATCCTCTAGAAAGGATGTGACCCTCACCAATGACTTGATGACCATGGTATTTTCTAATGGAGAGAAGATGTAGGTGTGTTTATTTGTGTTTATGATATGTTATTAATTAATGACCTAAATCCTATAAAATTAAATATTTTTTTATTTATAGAAAATTTTTAAGTGATATATGAATAATATCCATTGCATGGAGTAGTAGGTGGTGTGAGTACACCACATAGTGTTTGATCCACTCGACGTGCATGGGAAGCTTCCATACTTGAGGTAAATATTTTTAAACATTGTTCAAAATAGAATAATACATTGGTTTAAAAATAGATTTTTAAAATATTTATATTTATTTGGTATTTTATAGGGCTTTTAGGGTCTTAGATGTCCCAAGTTGATGGTGTTTCTCTTTCTTCCATTGAATTTGGCCTAGAAAGCTTAGCGGTATCATATTTTACACATCCCTTATTTACAATTTTGATTGAACTCATCCGAGTCATTTAGATTTTCATTTTTTTTTAAATAGATTTAATATTATATATTCATTTCTTGCATGTTAATTTTTTTTGTTAGGTTACCACACCTATATTGATGCCATCTCATGTAAAAAAGGAATCTTCTAGCACACCAAGATACAAAAAGCTATGATCATCGCAGACACGCAAATGCAAAAAGGTAATTTCATATAATTTAAATTTATTTTTTGAAATGTATTCTGATTAAACATGTACATTTAGATCTTGATGAATGCACTTGATGTGGCAGTGGTTTAGGAGAGGGAAGAGGTAGCATTTCCATATTCACTTTCCATTGCATTCTTGTTTGTTCGAAATCTCTAAATTCTTCCTCTATGACTATAACATATGTTATCATTTTTCTTACAAGAAATGGTCATAGCTCCATCATTAGCAGTGATTCCTCCTAAGAGTATAGGAGAACCATCTAAGGCTTCAATATGCAGTTGGTTTATATATGTTAAATATATGCATTTAGATATAAGTACATGCATTTTTATTTTTTTAGTGTTTGTAAATAACTTTGGGCTATTAACTTGTATTAATTTCCTTTTACCTATTACATCCTCCTTAAAGACTTCCCACAGATGCTCTACCATTCCATTTTGTTAGGACTCCTGATTGTCAAAGAGGGGGTCCAACATAGCAGGGAGAATGGGTATTTTTGTCTTCTTAGTTGACACCCTCTTGTCAAATCCTCTTGGATTGCATTATTTCTTGTTTGAAAGACCTAATTCCTTCCTCTATGACTATAAAATCTCTTATTATTTACCATATAGGAAATGATCATATCTACTTCATTAGTGATTGTTCCTCCTATGAGTATAGGAGATCCATCTAATACTTTGGTATACAATTTTTTTTAGTCCATGCATTTTCAGTTTTTTGGTGTTTCTTGACATATATGTAATTAACTTGTATTAATTTAGTTTTACATGTTATTTCCCCCTTCATGACTTGCCATGGATCCTCAACCTTTCCATTTTCTTAGGAGTCTCATTCACCCAAGGAGTCCATCATCTTTACTACATAGCCCAACAATAGAAGAAAGACATAGGGTAATCAACAATTCAATTAAAAATAAATTATAATTTAGTATTTAGTTATTAATTTGAGAAAATATATCTGATTCATCATTTGAATTTTTCCTATGTAGCCACCTATAGAGCCACGTACTTATTTTAGGAGGCTCAATTTTGATGATTCACCACAATCATAGATATTGATAAAGACATATAGTTGTAGTTGTGGTGATTGAAGCACTAATTAATGTATATTTTTTTATGTTTGCATTGTGTATATCAACCTTGACATGGTACATGCCACATGCTTGTAACTCTATTACTGACTAAAGGTATTTATGCCATTTTTGTATATGTACATGATAATTGTTCAATTTCATATATTAGAAAGTTGATATTCGATGAAATTTATTCATTGTGTGCATAAATTTTTACTTCAAAACTTAGTTATTTGCAATTGAAATGTGACCCAACTTGTTCGTTGTGTGTATGTCTTGATACTTTGAAATGTACATATTTACAATTTAAATGTGATCTAATTTTTTCATATATTCTATGAAACTCATATGGCATATATTTTTCAATATTTATTTAATATAATAGAATGAAAACATTTTGATTATTGGACTCATATTCTTCTTATGAAAGAATGAAATGCAAGCACACATGCCATCAACACCACCAAATTTCATTGTTGGAATGCACATTGGGAATGATTAATTTTATATATATATACCTCTTTGGACACCTTTTGAAATGTTACAACATATAAAAATTGTCAATTTTGTTTATTTGAACCTTTCCTAGGCTATTGGAGTAAAGATTTTGGTTTGAGAGAGTGTTTAGAGGCTAGGTGCTTTGTAAAACAAGAATAATTGTCCCTTAAATACCTAAAATCAGCAATTTTTGAGAAAGTTTCTCTAAAACATGACATTTCAAGTTTGACATATGTTAGGTGTCACCCAAAGGGCTATCCAAAAAGGTCAATTTTTTATATGAGAGGTGAACATGTCAGAAGTTATGTACCAAAAAACTTAGTTTTGAGGGCTACTAGGAATGAACACTCATTCTGAAGGAGGCCCATATTACATTATGTTCATCATGGGCATGAACGGTTACCTTGATTACATCTTGTTGGGTGGATTTAGCCTAGGAAAATTCTCACTTTTCTTCTCAACACATCAAAATTCTCCAGAACATATCATATTGGTGATCTCCCTTGTGTACCCTAAGTGAAAAAAATTGTCAAACTTTGACAGACTATTGCTTGCAAACCATAACACATGTCAATGATCTGTTTGAACCTGCAGGGTCATGTTAGACCCCTTTACAATAACATTTCTTTGTGTTTGAAGGCTAGGAGTCATTTTTGTAGGGAAACAATTTTTCTATTCATGTAAAAAGGGTTAGATGCACTTAGTGAAAAGTTGCCAAGCACCCCATATCATGTTCTATCCAGCGATGGAATAAACCAAAACCTTAATAGTGTCTGGTTGTTTTGGTTTACCTTAGGAATAGTCCCACTTTGCCTCTCAACATGTCGGAATGATCCTGGAAACATACCCTACCAATGATGTCCCTTATGTACCCTAATTACCAAAAAACATCAAAATTTGACAGACAGTTTCTTGCAAACCATGGCACCTGCACACAATCCATTTGAACCTATAGGTTCATTTTAGGCCCCTCTACAATAACCTATCTCATTTTTTGAAGCGTTAAAATCATGTTTTTAGGGCATCAATTTTTATGTCCGTGCAAAAATGGTTACATGCACTTAGTGAAAAGTTGCCAAGTACCCCATATTGCATTCTATTTATAATGGTAATGACCAACACCTCGATTGCATTTGGTTGGGTGGTTTTATCTGACACATAGTCTCACTTTGCCTCTCGACACATCGAAATAGTTAGCAACATAACCTATCAACGATATCCCTTGTGTATCCTAAGTGCTAAAAACCATCAAACTTTGATGAACTATTTCTTGAAAATCATGGCACTTGTGCACAATCTAATTAAACCTATAGGGTCATGTTAGGCCCCTCTACAAAAACTTGTCTCAATTCTTCAAGGCTCACGTCATCCTTACAGGGAAACATTTTTTTCGTTGGTGCAAAAAGGGTTAGATACACTTAGTGTAAAGTTTCCAAGTACCCCATATCACATTTGATTGGGTTGATTTACCCTAGGAACAATCTCACTTTTCCTCTCAACCCCCCAGAATTCCCAATGTCATACCCTACCAGCAATGCCCCTTTTGTACCTAAAGTGCAAAAAATGTCAAACTTTGATGGACCATTTCATGTGAATCATAGCACATATGGATGATCTGATGGAACCTAAAGGTTCATGTTAGGCCCCTCTATAATATTCTATCCTATTTTTTGAAGGCTCAAAGTCATTTTTATAGGGAAGGAATTTTTTTATCCATGAAAGATGGGTTAGATTCACTTAGTACAAAGTTTCCATGTACCCCATATTGTGTTCTATTCATTGTAGCTATATCTATTCAATATACAAAGGAAGATATAGAAAATATTCTTAATAGATAGATTAATGTGAGAGAAAATGACATTTTAGAAGAAAATGATTATCTAAGTACCATCCAAGGTATGCCGATTACTCAAGATGAAGAGACAAATCCCATAGTTAATGGGAAAGAGTGGGAAGATCTTCTTGGACCTTTGAAAGAAGTTATACATAAGGAGGAAGATATACAAAGGGGAAAGAAAGAAAGGAAATAAGTTATAGAAGATCTTCAATGCACATGTACACTGACACAAAAAATTTAGATATAAAAGTAACAAGTGTTGCAGAATTATCCATAAAGAATTTTGAAATGAAGCCTCAAATTGGCTCATTAGAAAACAAAGAATATGATCATGCACTTCATTCAAACACCAAAAATATTTTATTTAGAAATTAATATTCATCAATGGCCTAATAAAACAATGAAAAGTTCATCGCCATCTTTGGCAAGACACTCTCACTCCTCATTTTACAACAAAGGGCAGCCATCTATAGTCCAAGGTTTTAAATCAGTTGACAATTGGAGAGCTTCTCAAGGTAGTGATATCTTTCATAGAGAAGTTCCCAATTCATCTCAAGGTTCTCATTTAGGTGACCCACTGATTTCCCAAATTTGTAAAAAGGTAGATGCAATTTTGGAAAGTGTATCCCAATTGAAGTTAAATGGAAATTCTAGTGAGTATAAATTTATTGCAAATCCAATGGGTGTATCTCCACTAACAAGTATAATTTCTTCTGGATACTTAAGTTTAAATGGAGACTGATAGTTGCCAAACATTCCCTAGTTGAGAAGATGAATCAAACGGTGCTCAAGAGTAAAGGAGATGTTGGTTTATTAAAGCATCTATATGATTTCATTTGCAATCAGTTACTACTTGTTAAGAAGATTTGTAGTTTCTTTGGTGACTATGGGGTTTAACATAAAAAAAATGGTTTGAAGACCTTATTTTGAGCATTAACATGAAAAATGATTCCAAAGATTCGTAATTACCACAAGGAATCATGAAAATAACATTTTTGTACTTTGCATAATGACAAAATGTTTTTCACTTTATTAAATCATGAATGGTATGATACAAAATTCATATATGTAATGATACAAAATATAATACATGTGTTTATAATGAAATGGTACACATTAGGATATACAGAATTTGGCCTCTCAATATTTGCAAACCATACCCATGCCCACTTTTATATACAAAATTTGGCATCTAATATGCACATGAAAGCTCATTACAATTTATATATACAAAAATTGGCATCTAAAAATGTGCATTACTCATTACCATTTCTATATACAATATTTGACCTCCAATAGATGTACATAGAGAACCTCATGGCCATTTATATATTCAAAAAAGTAAATTTACAATGTTTCGCAAAAGATATATACAAAATTGTCATAATTATTCTACCATTTTATAGAATCATTATTCTAAATGGCCCAAAATTAATCAAGTGAACCTAAACTATTTCAATTCTAACCCTTAGTGTGTCAAGTATTGTCTTGTGGTCATATTAAAAAAATTTCCACATATTCTTGTTAAGAGGTCTATCACAATACTTAATCAATTCAATATTTGTTACAAAAACAAGGTTAGAGTAATGAAGAATATGTCTATGTATCTCAAAATCCTTAAACAACTAGGCATTAGAATTTTTGATAAGGTACTTGCATTTTATAAAAGGATAAGTTAATACAAAATTAATGTAATGTGTAATAAAATGATTTTAACAGGTCAAGCAATACAATATCACAACAATGGTGAATTCTAAGCCACCTCCCTATCACAAGAATGAATCCTATTGAGTACTCAACACCCTTTCCATCAATGACTCTAGTTTTCAATTTCTTTTTGACATCAGTACAAAAACACAAAAAGTAATATATTATTTCTTCATTGTTCTTGTCCTTAATAACTACATATACATGATCTGGATTTTATAGAAGGATATGTAAATACCAAAATCAATGTAAAGTGTAATAAAATGAGTTTAAAATTGATTTACCTAAGTAATAAATTGAGAAATTGCCTAGTTCAAATAGAATAGATACATGGTCTATTGGAAAAATGGTCAGTTCTCTCCCCAGGAATTCTTGACATGGTTTAACAACCTCTTCTATCTTCCATAAGTCTAGTGGTTGTATTGGTCATTAATAGATTGATCTTTTGGTGCAACAACAACCACTACTTGTAACAAGTGGTATTAGAGATTGGTCACAAGATCAAATACCCTTGATTAAAGCTTAGGGGAAGATTGTTTGAAAAATTCTTATTGCTCCACTTGAAATTTTTGGCATGGTTTAACAGCCTCCTATGTCTTCTAGAAGTATAATGGTTGTATCAGGAATTAATTTGTCGATCATTTGATGCAACAACAACCACTAGTTATAACATGGTCAAAACCAACTGATGCTTCAAACTAGTTCAAATTTACTGATTTAGGAGTTGATATGTATCAAGGGGTTGCAAAGGTCTACAAGACCATTGGTCAACCCACTCTTTACATTCAAATTAATTCCACACAACATACATACATGAAGAGAAAAAATAATGCAATGTTTCTAGTATAAATGGCTAATGACACTATGTTTTAACATCTAAATAAATGAATTTCACTTGATCCTAGACGTGTGCAAAAATATAGATAATTTTCAATGTTAGATTTACGTATCAACCAAAAATATCTAGAAACCATAGACTTAACTACATTACCTTGTTTCATCGTAGAGTTACACCATTGCATGATTTTTTCTACATTTATTAACACTGCACTACCTTTGTAGTTCAATTCATGTCTAGAAAGAGCTCATTTTACACATTATCCTACACTATCATGCTCTCCCTTTCCATTCCCTGCCTTAGTGAAATTATGAAAAAGTTCCACACCACTTGTCGTATGCATCCTAGTCAACCAGTAGAACATCTTTCCCTTAAACTATCATAGAAAAGCATAAATAATCCTTGCAAAAACTTTTGATGAATGAGTACAATTATCACTGATATAGAAGTGAAATTCTCTTATAACCTTTATGTCCTCATTTTTGCTATGATGTGCATGCATTAATGCTACGTGTACAAAAATTATAACTTGTTTAGAGTGGTAATACATAGGTTGCACTTTATTTTGAGGTTATACTATATAATTCCTAGCAAAATGAACAACAAAGACAATAATACTCATAAACTTGAATTTCTCATCTAACCACCTAGCTCTATGTGTTTGACTTATGTACTCATAAATTAGTTTCTCTTGAAAAATATTCATAAAATCAGCTATGCATATATTCTTTTTCAGTAACTAACACCTCTTAAATTGTTTTCCATCTTTAACAACATATGTGTCTGACTTATATTTTCCAATAGAAACTAGTTTCTTACCAACTTCATGTGTGCTATGTAGATGTAGGAATCTATGCAACTATTAAAAAAACCACATGTAGCACAAAATCATTTCAAATACATCATCATATAATAAATGCACCCATTATCTCATTTATATAGTACACTTAAAATAAATTCTCTTGGTGACTTAGGAGGTACTTGTAGACTATATTCTTGCAAAATATCATTAGTGTGCAAAGTACAACATACATGATGATAAATATCACAATACATGGAAAATTTGACATGGACCCTACAACAACATGTAGTACATACATGATTAATCTTAACATAAAATGTTTTTTTCATCTACAAAAATATTTGACTAATTTTAATCTAAGGAAAGCTTTAAATAAACCTTTCATAAAATTAAGTTTGATTCATATCTAAATAGTATTTTGAATGTGGATCATAATTTCTAAGTCCAATTCACTTTCTAACAACATCTATTTGGTTGGGTGAAACCCTTTTGTTGTCATGCTAAAAGTTTTCAATTAATGTTCTTAGTCTATCAACCACAACCTTTCCCTTGCATGGGAGTCTACGTGAGAATGCCCAAAGATAATTATTGTGGGATTATAATTATCATTTCCTTTCCAATTATGGTTTATGTGAGGACACATTGAGTAAAATTAGCATTCCTAGTACATGATTTAGAACCAATGGCTAGGTATGCATCAAATAGATTTATCACAATAGTTCTTTCACTATTATTTTTAGATGTTCTTTACCCCAAAATTTTCATTGTCTGTCTAAATTTTAGATTTTCAATCATTTCAATATCTAATTAGAATCTTCCACTTTGATTTAATTCTTCATAATAGTTATTCCATATTCTTGTAACCATTCTTCTACAAGTTCTTTTAGAAATTTTATCATTCATGCGCTTCAAAATATGTTCATCAATGTAAATTAGAAACTTTGGTTTTCTACTAATTATTCTAGGAGGTGTTAAGATTGGTGCATGCTCTTCATTTTAATTAGTTTCATTAGGTGCATTAATCACATCAAATTTAAATGGTGTACATTCTTCAATTTCATTAGGTGCATTCATCACATCAATTTCAAATGGTGCATGTTCATCGCATTCAATAGGTGCATTAGTGACAAGCATTTGAATTGGTCTATATTCATAATTTTGCTTTGGTGAATTAGGTACATTAATCACATGCATTTCAATTGGTGTATGTTGATTATTTTAATTTGGTTGATCAAGTTAATTCCTCATATCAATTCATGTTTTTTAATGCTCATCATTCTCATTAGATACATTAGATGATGTACCTTCATATAATCTCCTCATACACTCCCTTTGTCTTTTCTTGGCTGTCTCTCATTGTTAAATTATTCCTCTCTTTTTCTTTCCCATCATTGGTATTGAATGTCCTACGCATAATATCATGATGAACAGACACAATAAAATACAAAAGAAAAGGGAAAATTATCATCAATTTATTATAATCTAAAGTAATAACACTAAAATAACTTCAAGAAAAGACAAAAATAAGAGAAATCAATCATTTGAAATCAAATGTGACAAAAAAATGAAAACATGTCTAATTCTATATTAGAAAGACACAAAAAAGAGCAGTAGGACCTTGGAAACACTTCTAATGCTATTTTTTTAAGGTCATTAGGAATAATATAATTAGCTCAATGGAACATGTACCGGCTACATTGAGCTAAAAAGGTTAACATTCTTATTTCTTCATAACACATGCAGGTTCTATAGAACTAAAACTTATGCAAGATTTTAGTTCTACATAACCCGTATGGGTTATGTACAACTAGGAGAGAGAGAGAGAGAGAGAGAGAGAGAGAGAGATCTTATAATTGATCTTAATTATGAAATCAAATTATAATACCTAGTATGATACCTATGATATTATCAAGTTCAATGTAAAAATCATGAATATTAACAACAAGATTTCAAGCTAAAAATTGATCCATTCTATTTGAAATTGGAGCTTATATAAATATAATGGATCCCAAGGGTCACTAGAACCTCTTGGAAATGAACTAAAGAGTCCTCATAATGTTTATTACAAATACACTATTAAAACTACAAAAAACTATATATAAAAATAGCTCCACTTGGAGAAGGCATAACTTTCTAGTCTTAGCTTTAAATTGTGAACCATTTACTTCATTGGAAAGGTCTTCAATAAATCTCAAACCAAAACTGGGAGGTCACACCAAGGTATTGTATTTCATTATTTTCCCGAAGACCTTCAAAATTGCACTTTATTGTTCAACATAGAAAACATTGAAAATTTGAATTTCAGTATTTTCCCAACTATGCATTGATCAAGAATAGACAAATATTGTGATGGGAGAAGGAAAATGAGAGAGATAGTTAATAGGGAGAGACATACGTATATAGACATATACATACATACATACATACATATATATATATATATAAATATATATATATATATATATATATATATTTATATATATATATAT